>CM076569.1:458364659-458528774 GCA_034641835.2 Pinus albicaulis | reverse complement strand
TGTAGTGCTTGCAATCATGTAGCTCGTGTGATAGTATGTAGCACTACTTTTCGTGCCAAGTTTGGGATAGTCTGGATATCAACTTTCCCACTTCCTGTTCCTTTCCATGCCCCTCGACATACCCTGTCAATCACCATGGACATGGTCTCCATGCAAGGCTAGGTGTCGACACTACTACATTTGGTGGAAATTCCGACACCTGTTTCCGACGCTTTTGACCAAATGTCGGAAATTTTTCCAAATTTTTTCCATCCCGCCCGAAACCGTCGCTATACCGACGTCTATAGAAAAGTGTTGCAATACCGACACTTAAACTAGTGTCGCAATTGCGACGTTTAAAGGAAGACGTTGCAATTGCGACACCATGGCCCAAAGCGTCACTATTGAGACGACTCTAAACGTCGCAACTGCGACACAATGTCTAGGTGTCGCCATTGCGACGTTTGGAGGCACCGTCCTAATGGCGACGCCTTTTCCGCCGTCGGTATAGCGACAGTTATTTTCGCGCTACATAAAAATACCAAACTTATATGGGCCCTACATAAAAATTCGAAACTTATATGCGCGCTACATAAAAATGTTTCGTATTTGTCGCAATAGCTACGTTTGATATCACACGCGCATTCGCTCTCTGCTCTTGCAGAACAGCATTTGCCCTCAGCATTCGCGCTCAGCTCTTGCAGAACAGCATTTGCCCTCAGAATTCGCCCTCAGCGTTCGCCCTCAGCTCTTGCAGAACAGCATTCGCCCTCAGCTCTTGAAAAATGGTAAGTTCTTACTACAGGCCCTTCCTCCTATAGTAGGGTTGACTCTATTTGGGTTTTTTTGGTCAATTCCATTGGATTGTGTTAGGCTGTATGGTTCTCTCTAGATGTCAAGAATCAAGATTCAATACCCTTTATTATCTTCATCACCCAATACAAGATTTAAATTTTTCCCAAAGAAACGCTTATTAATTTGGCAGCCATTATTTCTCCCTGCTTTAAAAACCCTACATTTAAATGAAACAAGCATTGCATTTCAACTACAAAAATCTATTAGTGTTCAAATGTACATGTGTGCTACATTAACGTCTGATATCACGTGCGCATTCGCCCTCCGCTCTTGCAGAACACCATTCGCCCTCAGCATTCGCCCTCAGCTCTTGCACGAAAGATTCACTTTCAAGATTCACGAGCTCTGCAGACCAAAGATTCGTCTCATTTCATTTCGAGCTCTCTGAACAACATCTCGCCTCCGGATTCTCCCTCAAATTTTTCGAACAACACTTCGCCCTTATCTGCCCTCGCCTCTGCAGAACAGCCTTGCCCTCGTGATTCGCCCCTCAGCCTCTGCAACAACATTCGTTCTCGCGTCGCCTCTCGCCTTGCAACATTCGCCCTCAGCTCTTGCAAATGGTAAGTTCTTACTGCAGGCCCTTCCTCCTATAGTAGGGTTGACTCTATTTGGGTTTTTTTGGTCAATTCCATTAGATTGTGTTAGGCTGTAGGGTTCTCTCTAGATGTCAGAATCAAGATTCAATACCCTCTATTATCTTCATCACCCAATACAATATTTAAATTTTTCCCAAAGAAACGCTTTTTAATTTGGCAGCCATTATTTCTCCCTGCTTTAAAAATCCTACATTTAAATGAAAACAAGCATTGCATTTCAACTACAAAAATCTATTAGTGTTCAAATGTACATGTGTGCATCACTTGTGTAGGGTATTCTTTTTCCACTTTCACATTATCCAAGAATGTGTGCAGTATAGTTCATATTTTTTGTGATTTAGATTATCTTGAAAAAGGAAAGGTAAATTATTTCCCATGGAAAAAGAAGGTTTTCCCTTTTTAGAGGTTGTTTGGACTTACGTGGAAAAATTTATGGTATGCCTTTCATATTATGTAGTTTAAATTTGAATTAACAGATTATTCTACATGAAAATATAATTACCTATGTGATGTCCTTCATCACTAATTAAAATTATAGGCTTTCAATTTCCTAGACTCTAACTCATCTGATGCCAAATTCTAGGTTCTCATTGGTGGATCACTCTTCCATTGATTTCCTTTCCCTCTGGATCTTGTCATACTTTAAAAGTCATCAATGATACATATATTATTTCAGGTATCCCTAAAGGCTTTATAGTAGAACATATTGTGAAGTTTTTTTGACACTTGAGGATTCTTTTTAGAACTGCAACGTGGTCTATGCTATCGAGTTATATATCAAGCAACTTGTCCTTAATAACCACACTATGAGGTAGGTTCAACCAGCTTGAACTTGTTGGGACATAGCATATGAAGTTGTGTGATGAGTCCATATCACAGGTCTATTATGGTGACAAAAGGGAAGACACGTAATGATAGTTATTATGTTAACATTACTAGAAACATTTTCGAAATTATCCATGCTATCAAGATGTCAAAATTCCAGGCATTAGGTGTCAATACTCGTAGTTAATAGATAATAATAATAATATAAAAAAATCACAACTTTATTCTTGAAATATGATTGTTACACATTGGTAACCTAGTTCATGAGTTACTATCACCCAAAGATTGCAAAACAAACTTAAAATATAAATTAAACCAACATGAGAATCCAACTAAGGGTTTCTCGACAAAATCATGCCATAACCTGGCATTTGAAACCCAAATTTGAATCCATCATAAGTAATACAATGCAAACTCAGATGGATTTTCAATGCATGTTTGCATGCTACACTTATTCTCTGTCTAGATATCATTTTTTAAATGGAACCATTAGTCAAGCCCACAATCCTTTTTATGTGAAAAATTTTAGCTCTATTTGAGCTCTTTTTTGCTCCACCACCTCCATAAACCAGTGTTACACGGGGTCTCGCCCCCCCACCTAGGGGTCTAGATTCCTCGCCCCCTCGCGCTCCGGGGTCTTGGGGACTTCTAGGGGATGTTTCCCTCACGCCCCCTCACGTCCCCTCACCGCCTCTTTTAGTTTATGGTTTCGTGTTAAAATTTGATGTGCCACTTAGCATATTTGAGAATCCAAGTGATTCTGATTCAGATGGTGACATGGTTGATCTTGATATATTCTTGCAGAAGTTGGATGCAGAGACTAGTGGGGCATTAACTTGAGCATTTATGCTCATTTATCATTATGATGATATCATTTGATATTCATATGTTATGTTTTATGTTTTATGTTTCAGACATAACTTATTTGCGTTTAAGTTTTATGTTTCATACTTGAGTTGTAAACTTCAGTTTAAACTCTATTTTGAATCTTGATATAATATGTCATATGATATATTAAACTTTATTTTCATTGTACATTGTTAGTAGTTACATTAATGATTATATAGTTACAAACTTAAAAACTTACATGCATGATTGTATGATGTATGTTTTAACTTTTAACTTTTAAATTTGTTTCAATTATATGATTCATCATTCATCGATTTGTAATTTTATCATTTATGATTTATCTTTCATGATGCAAGTGTATGATGACTGTATATACATTCCCTGCAAAAATATAGTTACATTTTAAATATTAAATTTTATAATTTTTATGACCCCGACGTCCCCCCACGTTTCCTGAAAATTGGTAGGGAGCTTTTGCATAGGCCGCTCCCACGCTCCCTCGTCCCCTCGCTCCCACCTCCAGGGGACTTGGTGGAACATTGCCATAAACATATGCAAACATATATCATGATCTTGGAATCCATTACATATGTATGTGCCAATGTTCCATAATGTTGCCCCATCATCAATTTAAGAAATTTCCATTGACTATCAAATTATGGAGGGGGGGAACTTTTTGCTGCAACATTTGGCTCAAAATCAGGGACCATCTCCGTATGAGGTGAATGAGAACTATAGATATTTGAAGAAGTAGATTAGTGCCTTTCCTCTGGCCATGGAGTCATATACAGTCATCCATCACAAAAATTTGTCTTTGTTCATTCTCACCTTGAAAGTTGCAAAAAATCATGCCCTAATTGAAACGACACTAAATTTGAAAGATATAATAAAAATTCAAGCTAGAAGTGCCCTATTAATACAAAGGGAAAACCTTCCTACCTACCCTAACTGAGATAAATTTTTATTGAATAGGAAACATGATATTTCCTATGGAGTTGATCCAACAACTTGTTAAATGTATGGGACTAAATCATGCATTTGATTTCCAGGGAAACATGCACATGAAGAGAAAAAGTGCATAATTAATGGAAAATCCATACATGCCACTTATGAAAACTACACCGAAAGGTCAAAAAATACTTAAGGCCTTAACTTAATTTGAATCCAAAAATGACAAAACAAGATTAGTGAAAACACAAGAGTGGTGTGGGTGAACAACATAAATAAAAAGTGAAGATACCTTTCCCCAAGATGCCTTTGCCACCGTTGTATGAAAACATGTTTTCCTTTCCCTTTATACATGCAAGTGAATGCATTATAGGTATGGTGTTTTCCCATAATAGGAGAAGCCTACTTAAATATATCATTCGTGGAGTGAATGTTTGGGTGCCTTAATGTGCAATGACATGTTTCCAGGACTGAATTCAATGCAAGGCATATTTGAAACTCTAACTCTGTCTTCCGGTGTCTTATTAGAAATTATTTTAGTTTTCATTTTGTTTTTTCAAGTTAGATATTGTTTTCAAGTTTTTACATTTATAATTTTATTGCAATGTGGCAGACTGATCAGAGCAGTGCAGGAACAACCCCGAGACGGGATGATCGCGGAAAGAGGCCAGCGGAAGAACATGTAAAGTGCCAAAATTGCTCTATCTTCAGGTATTTTAGTTATTTACATAATTGAAATAATATTAATTTTGTTCAAATATGCAGACACCTAGCCATGGTACGCCTGATGATTCCCTCTTTGAGGAAGAGCTTTTTTCATCCCTATCTCCAGTGTTGTTGTTGCAAAAAAAGGCACGAGATGCAACGGCGGAATTTAATGCTTTGATAGATGCGCCTCAAACACCTGAAACAGAAGAGAGGATACAACATCTTATGAGGCAGCTAAATAGATATCAGGTAATAATAAAAAGTCAAAAGGATATTTTTTTTGTTCTGCATGAGATGAATTGTGATAGCTTGATTTTTAATTTTTACATTGACTAAACTAACAAAAAGTTCTTTTGTATGTAGCGTTTTCTGGCACTTGTTGAATCCGGTGTTGGTGGTAGTGGGACACAAGGGCAAGAGATTGCCCAACAACCCTCTCATACACCTTCTACTCCTTTAGGTGCCAGCCAAGAAACACACCCTGCCCAAGCAGACACCCAGCCAACCGCTGAACGTGTTGGCAATGATGAGGCTGACATGGCCAACTACATTATTGCGTTTCCTGGAGCTACACGTGTCAGCTCCACAGGGACCATTAATGGCACGTTGTTGGTGAACGATGAAGGTGTCCCTATAAAGCATGT
This sequence comes from Pinus albicaulis, assembly GCA_034641835.2. NCBI lineage: Eukaryota > Viridiplantae > Streptophyta > Pinopsida > Pinales > Pinaceae > Pinus > Pinus albicaulis. Next base: position 458,523,367 of record CM076569.1, on the reverse strand, counting down.
ACAACTCCCAAGTAAATTTTAATATTTTAACTATTTCATGTACTTTATCTAAAACATATTTATCATGATTTTTATTTTTAAATTAATGATAATATCTTCTTTTTCTTTTGGTTTTATTCTGTGCAGGAAACAATGAGTTCTACAGGATTCTGGAGAGCCATGCGTTGGTAATTTTTGGCCCAACCATACGTACAGGGTGGAATTCCCAGAATTCCAACCTGAAAAAGAACTTCTAGATTATCTAGAAGCCCTTTTTGGGGTCGGCACATTTGACAGAAAAGCGGTGGCTCAGGTAGCCGACAAATATTTGAAATATACCAGGGACACCTATAGGACGAAATTGCAATTTAACCCTAGATATGAGCGTCCTCTCGCAGTTTCAGAGAGTGAGTGGAGAGCACTCATCCATGACGGAAAAGAGAAAAGGGCAAAGAAAGAAGGAAAAATGCCAACTGGACCCGCAAGGTAAATTACAACTTTAATTCAATAGCTTTAATTTTCTTTATGTCTAAAATAAAAGTGTGCTACGTCATATTTGACTTCAATCTTTTGATGCTAGGTTGCCTGACACCTCAAAGGAAACCAAAGCTAGGATAGAGAAAAAGGGCCATCACAAGCTCGGCCAGGGTGGCTACTTGAAATTAGTTGCAAGAATTGTAATTAAGTAGCTAAACATCTTATAATTAATTGTATCGCCTTCCAACGTTTTTGTAATCCTATCAAATATGATTAAAAATACACAATCATATGTAATGTAGGGTGATGACTTCGGAACATAAACTACAGAGGAAGATAAAAATATCGCTTTCCATTTCGGCTATCAAGTCGTAGTTGAACGTCGCATAAGCTTGGGGCAAGTCCCAAGATCCAGAATGCCTGATAAGGTAAAACATTAACCTTTCAATATATTTGTTTTCATCCATAAATTTAATGTCTAACAACTTTGTTTAAATCAGGGGAGCAACACTACCGACGACGCAAATAACCCAGTTTTAGAGCCAAATGTAGATGATCCTCACGTGCAACCTGATCATTGTAGTAGGGACCAGGCCGACAATGTTACTATCAGTGAGGGCCGTGACGGTAATTAATTTCCACTTATAATTTTTTCTAATTATACCTTGATGGTTGTCCTTATAACGTTTTTTGTTTAAATGACAAAGAATGTTTCCCTTGAGGATCTTACCACCAGAGAGGAAGACAGGGCAACAGTCCCAACGGCGACAACTGGTGCACCAGGTAAATAATATCATTGCAATTTTTTTTATTAATATTACCGAACTAGTTCAATGATATTTAAAAACTGACAATTAAAATTTAATATTATCTGTTTTTGTAGGCGATGCCCCGTCACCGGATGAGACCAGACATCGTGACTACACAACTAGGTCAGCGCTGACAACTGGTGCACCAGGTAAATAATCTTATTGCAATTTTTTTTATTAATATTACCGAACTAGTTCAATGATATTTAAAAACTGACAATTAAAATTTAATATTATCTGTTTTTGTAGGCGATGCCCCGTCACCGGATGAGCCCAGACATCGTGAATACGCAACTAGGTCAGCAGTGCGGGTTGAAAGGCACGAAACAGGAGCAGAGCACGATGATATTGATGATGTAATTAGGAGCTTTAAAAATAGGAAGAAGAAAAAGAAAATTTGACAATGTAAAATATTGTATTATTATAAGACAAACGTTACCATACTTGGAACATTTTTTTGCGTTATATAAAAAACTCATTTATCATACTATTTTTATGTCAAGCATTAATTGCAATGTTTCCTTGTGTACTTTTTGTTGAATTGTTTTTTTATTAGTTATTGAATATATTTTTTTATGCTCATGAAAGTAAAAAATGAAATATAGATTGGGTATCGGGGAATTGAGAGTGATGTGAGGGGGGGGGGAGGGGCCATAAGAGCTTCCACCTTCACGTGGTTGGCCCTGTTTAGTAGAGAATAATTTATTGGAGCGATTTAATCTTGGAGCAAACCTCCCTTGATCCAACGTAGCAACAAAAAAGTCACCGTTGACTTAGTTGCTACTCTTTTAGATTGTGGGAGGCTTGTTCCAAGTTCATGCGACTCCAATAAATTGTTCTTGAAACGAAGAGGAGCTTATTCAGGTATGTTTTGACATTTTCAACATATGTTCTAACATTATCATAAGAATGCATCTTAGAGTAAAAATACTACATCAATTACTTGTATTTATTGTATAGATAATGATGGATTTTGATTGACTTGGTAGTGCAGGTACAAATCCTCTTGCATCATGAGCAATACAACTTGTCAACCAGGGTCATGTCCAGGATATTTTTGCTTGTGCGCTTGACCAGGTTCGTAATGTCACATTTTGTAAGTTCCTTTACAGCTCATAATTCAATATTAAGCTTGTTCACGATTATTATCTAGGTTTTTTGTATGTGTTTTTTCATCTATTTGATTGTAAGCAACTATGCATGTTTCCTGTTGTTCACTATGATTTCTCCCATTACCACTCCCAGGATGAACCCGACTTTATTGTTACATAGGTTACTTTATTGTTACTATGATTTCTCCATTTACGATTTCATAGGTTACATCATGTAAAGTTGTCAATCTCAGGTTGGTGATGAGCTTTATTTCTCCAGATTTGGGGCTTTTCTGATATTTTCTCCCTCATGTCATTCCCGCATCACCTCGTTGTTTGAGCATGCCAATTTTCTACCACTTGTACCAATTGGCACATGTCAATCTCTGAGTGGTGCCACATTTCACCTATTTTCAGTGAGAGTTTAGGGTTTCTCTAACATAGCTTCGGAAATCCGATTCAGTGCCTGCTTGAATATTGTCACATAATACTTATGGTTTGGATTGATGAGCATGTTCTGAATGGTTGGTTGATTCATAAGAACCACCCATAAATCTCCTTTCCTCTAACACACAGAAAATAAAAATTTCTTTGACAGGAGACAGAGTTTCAATACTTTGAAAACAAACTTCTATTCCCTTCAATAACTCAAAAAAAAACTATTACACTACTTCCTCACTGAGAGGGATTACAAAATTATGACTGCATGACTGCTACAAAACGCAGTGCATAAAACCAACTCACTGTCTGTTCAAAACAAACATACTCTGTCTCTAAAACACTCTACTGTGTTTTTCCCTTTCGCACTGCTGTGCATACACACTTAAAAAGTTACACTCAATCTTTCACTTTTTACACACTGCTGTGTAATAAAAAATTTACGTACTGTCTATAAAAAAAACTACCAAGCTTTTTCGTCCCTTTTATTTTTATATGCCTTAACATATAAAACATATTATAATAAACCCTCTTTTAAAAAAAATAAAATTAAAACTAAATTCTATGGCCCACCTTTCATTTCGCATATGATATATATATAACATATGTATATATTAAACTATCAAAACATTAAAGAACCCTTTCCGTCGGACTTCAAAATTCTAAATAGATTGAATTTCAAACCAAATTGCCCAAAATGGATGCCGACGTTCCGTCTTCTTACCTACAACTCTGAATTTTCAATCCAATGTGCCTGTGTGCAATTCAGTCCGTTTTCTCGTTGGCGTCTCCCTTCAATTTCATGCGATCCAATATTAATGCTCCACGTGTCCTCCTTAAATTAGTTAACCTGTCAGTAACTTCGTTTGTTTAATTTCCTTGCTTATGAATTATGGTGACGCCTGGCCAATGGTGTTTTAAATACAATCCTCATATTTAAATATGGGTCGTGGCCTCGGCTCACAAAAATTACAGAATTTTTAAATAATTAAATTTCTGGATGGCATGCAAGCAACCTCCAAAAAAAATGTTGCTGCTGCATCCGTCCTTCTGCTGCAGCAGTTGAAGTTAAAATTCAACAGCACAGGGTTTAATAAGTGAGGGTGTAAAAGTAACTTTTTGTCGATAGTACTGGATTAAGATCATCTATTCATTTTTGTAGGGTCTTATGGTGTTTGGTTTTTTAGTTTTGGGTTGGGCTTATTGAGTCTAAGATAGTTTTTGAGAGAAAAAATTGCTATCAGGTATTAAAAAATTTTGGTTCTTTTGTCAAAATTTATGAGCTTGTTAGGAAATACAAAACTGACAATGGTTGTATCTTAAATTTGTGGAAAATAATTTGAAATGAAACCTTTTGTTTAGGTTGTTGCAGCAGGTGCAAACCCCATTCAAATTACTAGGGGCATTGACAAGACAATAAAGGCCCTTGTTTCGGAACTCAAAATTTTTTCAAAGGAGGTAAACGCTTGCCTTTTGAGTAGGCTGGTTTTCCTTTTTGCTGATGGTTTGGTGTATCTAATTGAATTAGTTGCCTAAGGTATTTTTGTTTGCAAACTCCTTTTCATTTTTCATACAGTATTGGCCTTGTGGAATACATTTGATTGTGTGGTCTTGTTAGATCTACAACATTTGTAGTTGCTTAGTCTTATGGCCGAGGTGCACTTTTATTATGGAAATAGTTGATGCAATATTGTCATTTAATCCTTACTGCAGGGTAGCATGTTGAGAAGTTTTTTGTAAAACATTTGGTATTCAAAATGACACTTGATCCTATACAGCATCATGCACTTGACTTCAAAATTTATATTCAAAGTGTGCCAGACAATTCTTGCAAAATTTCAAATATTTAGGTTGTTTTAAACCATTATCTTTTTCATGTATTGGATGCTGAAAATGTGAAAAAGACTTTGGTATGAAACCAACTGGTGAATAATTTCCACCAGTATATATATCAATAACCAATCAAACTTTAATTAAACAATTTCATTATACTCCGGCCCCACCTATATATATCAATAACCAATCAAACACTTGTATCGTACCTGGCTATCCTCCGCACACCTTAGTTAACCTCCGGGCAAGTTCAACGTGCGACCACCGTCCGATGGCCCTTCTCCAAATCAACGACTCTTGGCAATTTCGCCTTGCCCAACAGATGGCTTAACGTGCGACGGCATGGGTTAAACGGTTGTTTTCCTGGGTCACTTCGCCACGTGTCGCATTCCCTATGGAATCGCTCGCGAATAGGAAATACCGCCTACTCCGCAAAAGCGGTGCGATATGGGCAACCCGCTTTTGTGATTCCGCTCGTGGTTTTGGTAGAGGGCTTGACCACTGGTGCATGTCTGGTTCCGCTATCCTTTTGTTTGTTAACTCATGTCCAATCCTCGGGTCAGGTTCCGAAAGCACAACAATTTTGTCTCTTTATTAAGCGGGATTTTAATATGTGTATTATCAAAGAAAACCAACACAAATTTTATAAGAAAATTGTTCAAAAGTCGAGCCCGCCAGACTTCAAAGGGCGATAAACCATAATTCAAACCAAATTCGCGTTCCAAAATAGCCTGCTGACGTCGGCCAATTTTGTGACGCGAATTTCTTATCAAATTCGCCCTAATATTTTACGGGTCCGGATTTCCACTGCACGAGCGGCCCAAACAAATATCCGCTCCAATCAATTTTTGCCACGTGTCCTCAATAAAAACTTGCCCTGCTCCCGGCTGCGGGTGCATTCGATGGCGTTTAAGGTGATGGGACATGGATATGGCGATTTCATATCATTCGCATTAACATTTAACGCTCTTCAATTAAGTTTTCACATCAAATCTACATTAATTAATTTTTAACACAGTTCAAGATCGGACCTCCACTCCTCTGAGCGATTCTGCACGCTCCAATTTGATCCGGCCTTCGGCTCTCATTATTAATGATCAGAGATTCATTATGACGGTCGTCCTTTGATTGCATTGCAGACGGGTCGACATAAAAAATGGCGTTTAGCCATGGTTTTTCAGACAAGCCGGTTGCTGGATTACACTGTCTGGTAACTGTGACTATAAAGAGAAGTGGCCAGCGGAACTTCTGCCTAGACTTTGCTGCATATTTCCATTTCTCTCGGTTCTGTCTCTGTCTGTCTTCCTCTGTTAATTGGAATTCTGCTTCTTCGTCTCTTGTGCCCACTGCGCCTGCGCCTGAGATTGCACCCATGCCTCGCGTGCGTCATAGGATGCGTTGCCACAGGGGGAGCACTAGAGGTCAATCTCGGCGCGCTCCCTCCAGCACCTCAACAGAGATGACTTTCGGCCAGTCCAGTGATTATTACTTAGGTCGATATCCAAATAATAGGAGTGGGCAGGGTCGGCTTGTAGCATCTGGCCACCGTATGGATTCCCCTGCTCCTGGCTTCCCCACCGCTAGTTCACCTTCTCCCACGACGCGCACTGCGCAATTTTCCTTTGATTGCACTCTCAACCGCCCGCGAATCACAACTGTAGTCACTGTGGTCTTCCGCGAGGAGGCCCAAACGGAGGAAGAATGCACCTGTCCGGCGGGTCTGAGCTCGGAAAAAGCCGGCCAGCATTCGGGCCTTCAGGAGGGGAGTCGTGGCATGCATGTGGAGGTAGCACCTAGCGATCCTGGACCTTCCGAAGGATGGTGCCGAATCGTGGAGGAACCAGCGGAGGATTAGTTTGGTTAATTTGTTTTTCTTGCTTAGCAGACCCAGTTAATTGGGCTGCTTTTAGTTTATTTTACTGTGCTGGACCTTTAAGTAATATTTTTGAATTCTGTAAATTAAACGTTCAAGACTGGTTTCCCCGTATGAGGGCAGTCTTCTTAATTTTTTGATTTTTGATGACAAATTTGCCATGAGTATGGCCAGGCAATGTTTTTGACTTCGGTGTAATTTTATTCGCAATGTTAATAGATTAACTTTACTTTGAATTCTCACATGATTAGCGTTTTTCTTGATCTGTTCAAGGATTTTGGGTACTTTAATTTGTATTTGGAACAATGGACGCCGGTACTCTATCTGTTGCTTTACTGTTCTACATACTACTATTTCACTTTCTTATAGATGCCTCGGGCATATTTGAATGCTTTCTCAGATTGTTGATAATCTCCATGTGGACCGTTACTGGGTTTTATATCATGTCCCTGTATGTGACATGGGGTATTTTTCTATCATTGTCTGGGGTGGGACTTCCACTTTTCTCGATGGATATTTGGGTTCCAATCTTCAGATGTGAAAATGTAATGACTTCATGGACTGTTTTACTTCATATAATATATTCAAAACAACGTTTTTTCTCTTGTGAAAAAAAAATGATTAATGTTTATCACTCTGCCTTCAAAACTAGCGATGTCGGTCTATGTTGCTGGTTTATTGATATGGTCTGATGGTCTTTTTATATTTTGGACATATCACACTCCTCACATGATTAGCGTTTTTCTCTGTTCAATGATTTTGGGTACTATAATTTGTATTTGGAACAATGGACATCGGTACTCTATATGTTGCTTTACTATTCTACATACCGTTATTTCACTTTCTTATAGATGCCTTGGGCATATTTGGATGCTTTCTCGATTGTCGATAATCTCCATGTGGACCATTACCGGGTTTTATATCAAAGCGTTGTAGTAGATATGGGGGTATTTTTCTAATATCGTTTGGGGTGGGACCTCCACTCTTCTGGATGATATTGGTTCCAATCTAAGATGTGAAACAAATGACTTCATGGACTCATGCATTTCATACAATATATTGAAAACATCGTTTTTCTTCTTGGTGAAACATTAACAAGGACATCATTTTCAAAACTAGCTATGCTGGTCTATGTTGCTGGTTTATTGATATGGTCTGATGGTCTTTTTATATTTTGGACATATCACACTCCTCACATGATTAGCGTTTTTCTCTGTTCAAGGATGGGTACTTTAATTTGTATTTGGAACAATGGACGTCGGTACTCTATCTGTTGTTTTACTATTCTACATACTGCTATTTCACTTTCTTATAGATGCCTCGGCATATTTGGATGCTTTCTCAGATTGTCGATAATCTCCATGTGGACCGTTACTGGGTTTTATATCATGTCCCTGTATGTGACATGGGGTATTTTTCTATCATTGTCTGGGGTGGGACTTCCACTTTTCCGGATGGATATTTGGGTTCCAATCTTCAGATGTGAAAATGTAATGACTTCATGGACTGTTTTACTTCATATAATATATTCAAAACAACGTTTTTTCTCTTGTGAGAAAAAAATGATTAATGTTTATCACTCTGCCTTCAAAACTAGCGATGCTGGTCTATGTTGCTGGTTTATTGATATGGTCTGATGGTCTTTTTATATTTTGGACATATCACACTCCTCACATGATTATGATTAGCGTTTTTCTCTGTTGCAGGGTTTTGGGTACTTAATTTGTATTTGGAACAATGGACGTCGGTACTCTATCTGTTGCTTTACTATTCTACATACTGCTATTTCACTTTCATGGACTGTTTTACTTCATATATTATCTTCACTTTCATGGACTGTTTTACTTCACTGTTGTAGGGTTTTGGGTACTTTAATTTGTATTTGGAACAATGGATGTCGGTACTCTATCTGTTGCTTTACTATTCTACATACTGCTATTTCACTTTCATGGACTCTTTTACTTCACTGTTGTAGGGTTTTGGGTACTTTAATTTGTATTTGGAACAATGGACGTCGGTACTCTATCTGTTGCTTTACTATTCTACATACTGCTATTTCACTTTCATGGACTGTTTTACTTCATATAATATCTTCACTTTCATGGACCGTTTTATCAGCATAATATTCACTTCTTTAATCGTTTTACTTCACCGTTGTAGGGTTTTGGGTACTTTAATTTGTATTTGGAACAATGGACGTCGGTACTCTATCTGTTGCTTTACTATTCTACATACTGCTATTTCACTTTCATGGACTATTTTACTTCATATAATATCTTCACTTTCATGAACTGTTTTACTTCATATAATATCTTCACTTTCATGGACTGTTTTATTTCATATAATATCTTCACTTTCATGGACTGTTTTACTTCATATAATATCTTCACTTTCATGGACTCTTTTACTTCACTATTGTAGGTTTTTGGGTACTTTAATTTGTATTTGGAACAATGGACGTCGGTACTCTATCTGTTGGTTTACTATTCTACATACTGCTATTTCACTTTCATGGACTGTTTTACTTCATATAATATCTTCAAAACAACGTTTCTCGTCTTTTAAAATTTTAATTTTTTTTTTTTAAATTGAACCCTCCGTCGGTCTACCGACGCCTTGTAGACGTCGGAACTACGACAACACAGAAACGTCGGAAGAGAGACAGTATGAAAACGTCGCAAGCGCGACGTTCCAAACGTCGGACCACATATCGTCGGAATTACGACACCTTCCAGACGTCGGAAGAGTGACGTCCAAAACGTCGGACCACGTTTAGTCGGCATTGCGACAGTTTACAAGCGTCGGAAGAGCGACGCCAAAACGTCGGACCATGTTTAGTCGGAACTGCGACGGTTTATGAGCGTCGGAAGAACGACGTTTAAAACGTCGGAGCCGCGACGGTTTGTGAGACGTCGGAAGAGTGACGCCTGTTCGGAACGTCGCAATAAGTGTCGATAGTGCGACAATTTTTACTTGCGTCGGAACAGCGACGGCATGAGAAACCACGGTTTGTCCGCCCTTGAACTGTCGCTCTTGCGACGAATATGTGTCGGAATAGCGACGAATTGGCCGTCGGAATTTCCGCCAAATTCTGTAGTGATGCCATCTACATTAGCACATTGTTTCACATCGTCACACCATGTGGAATACCTAATCAACATATCACATCACCTAGACTCATATTTCATGTGATATTAGTGGGACACATCATCATGCCACGTCGTCACTACACATACACCAGTAGGGTCTAGGAGTGCTTACATGAGCTCCACATAGCTTCAACATGAAATGATTTGATGACATATAGATCTAGGTCTTTCTAAACTATCCTTTAATAAGAAGTTACAAATTCTTGGATATTCATATATATGGCTATTTGAAATAACTAAATTTTCCCAGATCCATCATAATTTTGATGCTATGGTTCCACTAGCTTTAGGGTTCCATCTCTATGAGTTTTGCTATTTGAGTTATCTAAAATTTGGGAGTTTGGTTAGGGTGGACTAATAAAGTTTTTAGAATTCCTAGATATTAGGATTATTTGGATATTCTGAAAATCCTCACCTCCTAGTAATGCATAGGTATCGATTAACTAAATGTCTGAATATATGGAATATCCTCAACTCTTCCATAGTGTTGGATCCTAACTTATATATTTTACTATCCCATGATAATGGGTATTACTAATCCATATGGCTATTGGTTGAATTCAATCACATAAATCCCCAAATTTATGAGTTATATGCTTCCTATAAAGTTTCTCGACTTGCTTCAGGGATTGAAAGGGATTGTGATCGAACATAAACTTTCCTAGGAGGATTTTAAAGGTACGTAAACCATATATAGACTCAAAATTATTCTAAAATATGTTGGGAAAAATACTGAGAGGGGGGGTGAATTAGTATTTAGGATTTTATCAAAGCTTTTTACTTTTTCAGTCTCTAAAACCCATATGCTACTTTGCTGAATCCAACTAGCGTATACACGCAGATATCCTTCATAAAACTCGCGTATACACAGAGATCTAATTATGCCATTAATTCTTCACTTATATCATTCCATCATTCATTCATTAGATGTTCAAAAAAACAAGAACATGTGGCAAAGAAAAAAACAAAAGATAAACCATACCGCACATGAAAATAATCAGGATTTTTTTAGGTGGAAACTCAAGTCGGAGAAAACAACCGCCTCAGCTTGCTAGCCTTCAATATTTTATTATAGAGAAAACATCGCACACCATGTGCCGGTAGCTCACCGGTGCCACCAGCACCCACCTGCGCTCGTTTACCAGCCTCTCCTGGAAGGGAGCTACGACCCCCTGCTCTCATTTACCAGCCTCTCCTGGAAGGGAGCTACGACCCCCTGATCTCGTTTACCAGCCTCTCCTGGAAGGGAGCTACAACCCCCTGACTGAAGGCTACAACCCTCAGCACCTCTATGACCACCTTTCATCAATTTTCACACTGGATCCAAAGCTTCCTTTAGGACACCACTTGCAGGCCACGTTTCATCATATTTTCAGACTGGACCCACTCCACACATTCAAGCTCAATCATACAACCAAATTGATACAGACAATTCAGAACTGTAGAATACAGATAGCAGTAACACAGCAGAACATATCAAACATTTCATACCCCATGCTACAACAAACCCTAGTTTGCATACGCGCTTTCCTTTCACTGATCCTGCGTATATACGCACCTTCTACCATACAAACCTGCGTATACTTCTGTACATATTACAAAGTTAATTTCACTGCGCATACGCGCTTTCTCTTCAGCGAAGCTGCGTATATACGCGCTTCTTCTGCGGAAAACTAGCGTATGGTTCTTCAGACATTTAGGTCATTGCAATTCTTCAGAACAGACACATCACATAGATTTTACCCTTTATGTCAGACAGATGTTCGCCTCCTCTCAGATCTAATCATTCCATAAACAGATGTAGCAAATACAAATACATTTCAGATCTAGATTCCCTTCTTCATCATTTTCTTCATAGGTGCTTCATGCATTCAGATCTATCATTCAACTGTAACCCTTTCCATTCAGATATACTTCAGAGAGAAGTATTCATTCAAGCTCAGACATCTTACCCCACACTCATGATTTGCACAATGAATTTCTTCTCTTTATATAGGTTTACCCCTTTTCAATACCATGAGCCAAAACCACATTACTTCCGATGGTATTCCTGGACGGGGTCATTTAGATGAATCATTACCCAATACAATGGGTCAATACCATGGTGGTTACCCCTGGTTTTGCACTTTATGAGCGCTTTTGCCCATACGCGACTTGGCACGTTATTTTCCACGTGCATACGCGACTTCTCCTAAACAATTCCGCGTATGCCTTGAGACATACTCTTTTCATCATAGATCTAGCACATTCATCGCCTTCAGTAGATACATCAGATTTACATCTTTAAACAGGTTCATCAAGACAAGAATAACTTCATCAGGTGGATTGCCATCAAGGACAACACATGCCAACAATCTCATGTTTTCCTCTTCATTAAGTGGATTCCCATCAAGGACAACACTCTGCATCATATTGCCAACAAAATATTCATTTGGAACTGAGCTACTTCTCAAAGAATTCAAAAAGAGGGGCAATGGAAAAATACACAACTTCTCTCAAACATGTGAGATTATACTCACTCTTGTGGGACTTTAAAATTACCCTTCATACTCCAACCCGAAAAAACACTGAGGCCAATTCAAGGGCTTATCTCTTAGAGGAAACAAGGTCACCAACCAAGATAAAACATCCAAGTATTATCATAACCAAAAAATGATACATAACATTCATTTGATCCCACAATGGACCTAACAGAGACCATACACACTAATATAATACATAGAGAGCTCAACTTTGCTTATAAATTATACTTCATAGAACCAAACATCTTACATCTATCATAGTTAACATAATTCAATAATACCAATGTTAATGAAGTACATTAATAAAATAAAATATATCTAATAACCAAGCATAACTAAACATTTACCACATCATTAACATAAGCATATTTAGTAACCCAACATAGTGACTTTCATGAAACTATAAAAATAATGTCATTCCATTAAAAGGGGGGTTATTTACACTTATCTATGTCGCTTATGCTTTTCTGGAAACTGAATAATGGAAGGCACTATCCACCTAGCTATAGGCTTAGTTACATTATAGTTGGCCACCCCCGAGCCAGAGGTGACTGATTAACAATAATATTAAATAAAGGATTAACGGGGTTCAAATCAATGTAGAAAACATGAAATTCACTCTCCTTGTGATGTAGTAGCATCATAATCAATAAATTCATTTTGACCATGACGGTAAAAAATTCATTTACCACACGAAGTGTGTTTCATAAATTTATTTTAATTGTTTGAAATAGTTAGGACAGTCACCATTTAGTTAGAATTATTTTGTACTTGCATAGAATATAAATTTGTTGTAGTTAATTCCAAGAGATATTGTAACCATTTTATTATTTGGATAATTTTCTAGATTTAGGAATTATATCCACAATTAGTGAATATGAACTAATTTCCATTTGTATTAAAAGCATATACTATATCTTAGAGGAGGGGTTTATATAGTTGAATTAGAGAGTGTGAGTGTGGAATTGTGTGGTTGTCAATGTATTCTAGATGAAAGACATTGATCCGATATTAGAGATTTTTCCTTTTCTTAATTCGATTTTGCTTCCAATGTTATGATATATCTATTTGTCCATACCTTTGATTAAGTCGCAGATACATACACAATAGGGGCGTTGCATTCTCAAATTCGCATTAAGCTCAGTTTATATCAATGAGGGCCATCACATTTTTAATATAGTTGGACTCCCATTGCACTACATTGAACGTTGTATTGAATTTAACTGTAAAAGTTACACAAAAAAATTATAAAGTTCATAGTAATTTTCCTTTATTTTTCAAGCAGTGGCATGAAGTTCAAAGATAGTCAAAATTCAGTCGTCAAGGTGAAATTTATTTTTGATAATTTGAGTCTGACCCTTGAATAGGGCCCATTTGGATTTTTTCACAACACTTTACATTACAACTTATATCAAAAGCATTGATTATTTTAAGTTGCATAATTTATTACAACAATTAGAAGTGCATTTCAATGTTCATAACATACATTATGAGTATAAGAGTTCATTGGACCAACTAAAAATAAAATTCCATGCATTGACTTAGTGGGAAATCCACGTGAAGACAATTATTCTGGACCCTAATCCATCGATAGCCTAGTGAAATATGTTTGAAATACTCATGAAGTGTTTCTTTTACCTTATCGGTTAGTTAAAGGACTAATGGATCCATTGCAATGAGTTCAACGAGAATCATGGGAGAATATGATATATTACACAAAACATTTAGGAAAATGGTGACTATGTTAGGTACATATCCCAATAATATAGATATACTCCTAAAGTATCCTGAGGGCCCACACAACCATATATGAAAGTAGGTATTTCTCTTCAAACCTAGGATAGTAGATGAGGCTTGTGCATAAACATAATTCCTTTGCTATGAGGACATAGGCCATAAGGATAAAAATGTGGTTCTAAATAAAAAACCCACCAATATTCTTCCGAGGGAAGAATAAGTGGAAATGAAAATAAAATAAAGCTACAACCAATACACATCAGTGATAATTCATGATGTTTTCCATGTGTTGTTGCATATGAAATAAGTTCCGAACCCCAACCATATATTACATTTTAATGGTATATAGATTAGGAGGATGGGGGAGTTTATATTCAAACCCTTTATGATTATAAGAAACAAACAATAGCACACATGAAACATAGTTATAGAGTGATTCAAGGTTTTTCACAACATTATTTAGAGGAATATGACACAGGGGAATTATAATAAAATATGAGAAAGTTGTATACCCATTTTCCTACCAATGATTTTTCTCTAGGTTGTAGTCTTTTTTCTTAGAGGGGAGGGAGTATAACACCCTAGAATTGTACAAGGTAGTTACATTTCTAACTGCTAGTCCTATTTAGTTACTAGTTATTTTCCCATTATGATGTTCTTTAGGATATTGTGTATTATGGACTCATTATCCCTAATTATCTTTCCCTTTCTTTATGTGGGTTTATAAGATTGAATAGTGAAACAGAGTTAAGTTAATGATTGGTACGAGTATTTCCATAAATAAGCTAATACAAACATTGAGCACTAATATTTTAAATTTTATAATGGTATATTAATGCACTCTTAATGATATATTTATTTTATTATAAAACATTTAGTTCATGATGTTTAAATTTTGTATTGGAAATTTTGGAAATCGTAACCTTTTTTATATTGAGACATTGTTGAAGAAAATATAAATCACATCCAAGGAAAGGGGCGCATATTCATTAAGGATGACCACTTGATATTAGTGTGTAATTATACATGGGATAGGAGAAGGATTATCAAATTCGTTCCAATGTAATAGGTAAAAATCATTCGGAAAAATTGCAATTTACCTCCTATCCACTTTATCATACTTTTTTTTTGAATCCTAAGCCTAATTTCAACCTATGTGTGATCTACTAGGGGGAATGGAAAGTAAAATATCCATTCAAGGGGTGAAATATATTACAAAATTGATATATTAGAAAATATAGGATGTCTTTATGTGAGAGGTTTATCCACAAAAATATGTTAATTTTGTATGATAAAGGAAACTTGATTATGGTTTTGAGACATATGGATAACAAACTAATAGCTACTATGGCTTGGATTATGTGGATTACATAGGTTTTGGTATTATTTCTCGTAAATAATGGTATTTCTTTTTCTTTTTCACCCTTGGGCATCATATTGAATATGTGATGGCCCTAAGCATTACAACAAGAATTTTATGACTCCTAAGGGCCTAAACTTTAATTATCAACTCGGGGTTCATAAAAAACTTAAGAGGGGTCAACATTGTGTGTGCAATAGGAAATGTATTCTCCTTTGGTTGATATAATGCAACTGAAGGGAACCTTAAATTTTACACAGACCACTTTTGCTATCTAGGCTCCAAGAAATTATAAAAAAACCAAGGAAAATCAGATTGATATACTCTAATTTGCAAGAAAGTAAATAACAGAAAGTAACCCTACTCTATTTACAGAGAAGTAGATGATAGAAGGTAAACCTACTCTATTTGCAGAAAAACTAAATGGCAGAAAACAAACCTACTTGGTTTTGTAGGAAAGTAAAGGACAACAAATAAACCTATTCTAACTTTAGAAAATGAAAGAAAATAATTTCAAGAAAGTTCGATAAATATATATGGTATTATATGATGAATGATAAATCAACTTACAACTAAAAGAGGTCATTCAAAAATTAAACTACAATTACTTAGAGGAAATAATTTTTTGATATAGATACTAGGTTAAAGTTTCTAATGGGTCTCTAAACTCTAAAATCCATCTCTAATGTCTAATGTGTGCTGAATGCGCTAAGGAATGATAAACAAGCTTGGAGTGAAAATATGGAGGTGTTATGGTGCAATTTGTGTACTGCTACATGATGCCCTTGTTTTTCTAGAAGAAACAGTTGAGAGTAGTTTTCTGTGTTTTAAATTTTGAATGAGGAGTGAAGACGGTAAAGGGAGGTTTTAGAATATCAAAGGGGTCTTTCCCAAGCTCAGGTTCCCTTGATGGGTCATTCACACACCAAGAAAGCAGATCTATGGTTTCTTGTATATTTTCCATATAAAAATCAACTTGCTGACATATTTCAAAAACAGGTACTAATGAGTGAAAAGACTATTATCTAAGTCATAGGGCTTCACTGCGAGGATAAATACGATACCACATGGGTTCATATTGCGGGATATATATCGATCAAAAAATGGCATGACATATTGGGGGATATATAGGGGGTAAAGGGTTATTATATTGGAAGATATAAAAAATGGAGCTCAAAGTTGATGAAAAAAACAAAGGGGTATAGAAAAATTCAATGAAAAAATGGATACCTATAATATCTAGTGAAAGTAGGGGTTTTTTAAATTTGGAAGGTGTATTGGGTTCGTACTGGTAGGGGGTTAAATAATGTTATTTTAAGAGGTATTTTCCAATATTTATTTAAATTAGGGGTATTTTTTAATATGGAATGAACGCATGTGATATTTTAGAGGTTCATTGAGTGAAGTCCATGTGATCTAAGTGGGATAAGTGCATAAAAAACAATACTAACTATGCCCAATAACTATTATTTAAACGAAGTATTACTGTCAAACTGAAAGAAAAATTCATGAATGAATGATAAAATACTATTTGCATAAAATAATAAATAAAAAAGGATGATTTAAACTTTAAATAAGAGTGTCACTACATGAAATAAACTATGTCTAAATTCATCAGAGAAATATACATAAACAAACTGAGAAAAATATTTTTCACTAGCCCTGCAAAGACAATATTTCAGAAATGAGATTTTGATAAATGCATGACTAAAATAAATGCATGGAAATTAGAAATACAATAACGGGGCTTCAGAACCTGGGTTGGGACCTAACCCAAGGATACTTGGGTCCCTTAAAGGAAAATCAGACTGGAAACAAATGAGTGTTTTTTCATTAATCAATAAATGTGCTCATACATGAAACATGGTGTAAATGAAATAACATGAAAGAAATCATTTCTCTACTACTTTCTATCTTCTCCAGGAGTTAAATCCCTAATTGGATACTAAGGTCACTTATTTATACAAAAAATTAGTTTAGGGGAAGCCTCTTTGAAGAGAGGTTTTATTCCCTCCAATAACCCTATAAAGTAGGATCTAGTTCCTTCATGACTTCACAGCTACAAGGACATGATTATATACTTAAGTTAGATTAGTTTTGATTATCCTTCAATAAGGAACAATCCCTATATTTTTCTCCTGTTGGACTCGTGTGTGATTTGCATCAAATATCTTCAATATATTGCACAATAAATGCATTAGGAAAACAATATAAGGGATTCATCTCTTAACCCTGCTAAGAACATATTAAGGATTAAAAATACATTATTAGGTGCAAAAGGAAGGGTTAAATGTGCTAGGAATGGTGTAGAAAATCCAATTAAATTAAAGTGACCTTATAATATGCTAAAAAAAAAGACTTCAGTCTATTCTACAAATTATAGAAACCAATTACAATCGGACAATCACATGAACAAGAAAGATCAATAATTTGAATTACACAAAAAAAATATGTATAAGGGGAAAGCCTCAGCTAATAACCCCATTATTTGTATATTGCATTAATTCGATAATATGAAACAATACAATAGTTGTCTCAAGCTTGAGAGCTCTCTTCACTATCTCTGTCTGTCTCACTTTGATCTAAGCTGGTTTGGACCAATAATTAACCAATTCCTTTCCCCTATCTGACCAAATTTTCTCACGCATTAGAGAGGTAATCGAGCCCCTATTAATTAGGAAATTCTCATCAATTGATTGCAGAGTACATCCAAGGAATCCTGAAGACCTCATGCATGACGTACAATTTTATAATTATACAAATAATAGTCTACTTCCCTATAACTCTAATATTAACTGGATGACTCTTAGAAATGACATGAAACAACTATTTATATAGAATTAACAGTTATCTGATTTACCAATACATGTGAATTAAATCATATCTAATTCATCAGACCTATCACGAGCTCAACCATTAGTTAGAGCTAGTTAAACTAATTTTAACTGAAATAAATCAAGTTAACTAATTAAAACTCAAAATAAACTCAACCAGGGATCCTATAATGTAGGAGATGTTAGGGTCCTATAAATATAGGATTCATTATTTTGAATTGACTTTTGATAGTCTTGTAAAATATGTACATACCTTGCTTTCTGCAAGTTGTTTTCACATATTTTGAAAAAATAAAAAAAATAAAAAATAAAAAAGAGGGTAAAATTCCTAAAAGAAATATCAAAGGACTTAAAAAATATAGACCCCAAAAGAAAAAAGATGAAAATAAAACGTGAAAGTGTGCAAGTCCAAATGCCACTACTTTTTACTTTTTTTTGCAAATGATTATGGCAGACTGTCAATAAATGCCATAATTCATGATGAGTTAAAATTGTTTAAACTTGACTTGTCATGTTTTCAATTTCCATGTTTTAGATAGTGAATAAAGATTGGTCAGACAGTTTAATCTTGACTAATCAGTAGATAGGTAGAGAATAAATGAGGAGCCCAACATCTCAATCTAGGCCCTCCGATGAAATAAGGTAGAATTAGATAGTTTTTTATTCTTTAAAAGAATAAATGATTCAAGGTGGCGAGCTTAAATGGACCTGATAAAAAGAAGAAAAAATGTTAGGGTAATGTTGGGTAGGTAGAAAGAAGTGGAGAAAAGCATGTAATATTCATCACTGGGCTAAAATAGCTAATTTCCCTTTCCCTGTAAGTATTCAGTATTCTATACTACCAGTCAAAAAGGCTCAGAGAATTTCTCTGACTTTTGTTGGGACCAGACCCAAGGTTCGATGACTGGATAGTGGAAAATGTTGAGTTCTTATGATAAAATCCCCTTTTACCATTATTCATCCCTCATTCACACTTTTTAACTCATTTTCCTAAGTAAGGACTCTTTCTTACTTAATGAAACCTAAAATCCCATTTAATTGACTTCCTTCATTCATAAAGCATACAAAAACCCTAAAAAACACACTTTATCCTAAGTAAAATAGTGAAATCATGAAATGACAAGCTTTGCTTTATTTTATTCACTTTACTTAGTCATTTAGTGTATTTTTGTGTATTCCATTTTCCCCTTGTCATATTAACTTCTAACTTACTTTATTAATTTTCTAAAAATACCTTATCCTATCTATATAAATCCCTTTATTTTAAATTCCCCCCAAAACCCACTATTATAAAGATTTTGGACCAAAGATATTATCCACGTGTTAAATTAAAAACCCAAAAAATGCAACCTTTGGTCTAAAACTAACCTTAATGAAATACCCCACCCACTATGGTTTTTAAACCATTCAATAGGTTTAAAACTATATAATAAAATAAAAATTGCTCCAATATGTTTTATTTGGTCATATTGCAAAGAGTTTTGAATAAAACATATCACCGCTCATCAGAATTTTAGCCTAAGTTTTCAAAAGATATTTTATCATTTTATAAGGTTAAAAAGCTTGGAAGCACCTCCTTACTAAACTCCACCTTTTGCAAACAATGTTATGCATTCCCACATGATTTTAACCCAAGGCTAAGGTTAAAAGTTACAAAACTGAAACCTTTCCCAAGCTTATTTTTCCCGTTAATTTAAAGCCCCATGCTTTAAATAAATTAACCCCGGTTACTCACATAACCTCGCTTGACAAGCCTATTTCCCCCTCTATATAACCATTTTCACTTTATATATGCACCATGCCGCATATATGTTTAACCTCCATTATATTCCTTTAACCGTCCTTATATCCGCCATTATATCGAAACCTTGGTTAAAAATTCATGTTTTATAAAGGTTTTAAACTTTAAAGCACCTTCTTAACATTACCCCGGTCCCATACTCCAGGTCCAACAGTGCAAGATCAATATCACGCCCAAAGAATGATCTTTCACCGAAGAGAAAAACGAACGTGAAATGGGTTGTTTCACCCATTCTACCTCCCATGACGTGGCGAAAATCTATTGCATCTCATTTGTTTTAACAAAAACCAGTTACTGTCGGAAAAAAACGTGATAACCACTATTGGTTTCGTTGTTTGAACCTGAACCGCTCCTGCCCTGACACAACTTGCATTGAATATCAGTTAATGCGATCAAACAAATATGTTTAAACCTTTGTAAAAGCCATTTTATTGTTTAAAACTGCTCATTCGACCCTTTCGCATGATTTTCCTACTGATATAAGCGTTGGGTAAACATTTTTAAATATCTGATTGTCCTTTTATGCCCCGAACCTCTAAATTTGAACAGAATTTACCTGTGACGACTGTTAAAGGATTATTCACCGCTCCAGAAGATTGCCGAAGACAACATTTCAACCAAGAACTTGTAGAAAACCTTTTTTATAGTCAAATACCTGCACTTAAAGGTATTTTTCGAAGAATTCAAGCTTGCAAAATTGATTTTAAACAGTATTTTGAGAAATCCCATCTTCTAAATTGTAAAATTGACCAAAGAAAAATGCCTAAAATCACAAAAAATAGGCCAAACCCTTGCAAAAATTTTCCAGGAAACCCTGCTTTCCTCTGCGCCGTTTTTCAAAGTAAATTTTCTCAAATTTCACAGTTTAAGGATCAAATTTAAAGATCTGAAAGGCTAAAACCTCTGAATATACCCTGAAACCCTATTTTTCAGTCAAACTAACTCAGGAAACCCTCGTTTCCTGTTTTAGGCCAGTTTTTCATCCTCAAATAAACCAATTTGAGCAAAAATCCCAAAATATCTGGCCTCAGCCTAAAAACTGCTCAAATTCCTCTCTGTTTGATATAAAAAACTCCTACAAATAGTATAATCTTGTAGTAGTTATCCAAAATGACTAAAAAACAGAGCACTTGAAAAACTATTAGATCCAAAACAATTAAATCTGAAGGATATAAAGCCCGTAAACCTACCCCATTTATCACTGCCAAATCTGCTGCAACAATGAGTCCCCTCCAACCACCTATAGCTGCTGAAGAAAGACTCCCATTCATTGATATTGACTACAAAAATGTTGATCCTGTTGGAGAATTCAACCTCTTGAATATACACAATTGGTGTTATGAAAAATACTTGGACAAGGAAGAAATACCTGTTTGGGAGACTCATTTGCCCTAATATATACTTCCATTGACCCACCCTGGCCAATATCTTATCATATTATGTCAAAAATATTATGAACCAGATCGAAGGGCCATAGTTAATGTTGATAGAGAAATCCTTTTTACCATCATAGCTGAGCCAATAAATCAAATGTTGCAATTACACTTTGATCCTCAATCAGTTCCCCTATCTATAGAAGCTTTGACCTAGTTGTACTTGGGCATAGATTTTCCCAAAAGTTTCATGATATTTCAAAACTTTATGCCTTCCCATGTTGACATTCCTAAGATAAACCCTCCTTATTCCACTGCTAAACTCCCTCAAGGGTCTAGACATATTATCTCTATGCTCTCATTTATACTTGGATACTTTATAGATGAACACACTGATGAGTCCATTCTGGGCTTCTTGTCCACCTTGTCCCCTGGCCAGCCCCCATCAGTCATCTTTGACTTTGCTGGTTTCATAGCCAACAATATTCAACATCAGCTGAACAAATTAACCACTGAAGGGGTTTTTAGATACTCATCCTATTTGTTTCACTTATTCTTATTCTTTTAAGCTAATAGATTTCCTATTACATTACAAAGTGTGGACTTGGATGGTAAGCCTCTATCCATTATCTTCTGGACTTCCTTGCTCAGGAAAGAGGGCAGTGATTTCACGTACATAGATTTTTCAGGCCTTTTTCTACATCTAGCAATGAACATTTTGAATAAAACAGAGCAGCCCAGAGTCAATGAGGAAATGAAAATAATCATGCAACTATCAGAACAAAATAAAGTGGGAGATTGGTATCTCTATGAGAAGCATACAAAGTTAAGAATTGTCCGATCCAACTTATTACCTTATAAGTTGCCTAGATATATGAGCATGAGAATTTTTACACTAGAGTATTTGAGAAAAATTCTCAATTCTGATTCTATTAACTTCTTATCTTCCATAAAGAAAACTCAATTTAGATTAAAGAATCAGGTTGGTCCCTTTATCATAAACAACAGAGGTGCAGAAAAAGAAGTCACAATTAGATTAGTAGAGTTTAAATTTCAAGAAAGTTTTCCATGGAACTATGATCCTCAAGGGATCCTAAGTAGTCTAAGGGTAAAATGAAAATTAACACCCTTCATACATGAGCTTAAGCCTGAGATTGCAAAGTTTTCCAACTAAGCAGAATGGGTGGAAAATACACTGATAGATACAGCTAGTACAACAGAGACAACAGGTGAAATGGATACAACACAAGATCTTCAATTTATAAAGCAGCCAGAAATATCAGCAAAAGGAGGTGGAGAAGAAGGAGCAAACACAACAAAAAAAAATACAGAAACTATGTTCCAATTTATTTATAATAAATTCTTAAATTCAGTTCAGTTGAAAAGGAAAAAGTAAACATTGATGTTGATGAGACAGAAACTCTAGTAACCAATGATGATATAGCCACAACTATAATGAGTGAAACCGTTATAGAAATAGAAAAGGAATCAACTACGAATTAGGAAGATACACAGATGATTAAGAAGCAACATAACATGGATGCCTCTTCCTCACAGATAGCCGAGGAAAAAGATTTAGATATCAAGGAGAAATATAAGAAGATAAAGCAGAAGGATGAGGAAATCAAATCAGAAATATATTCTCAATTCCTCAAGAAAAAACGTGGGAATCAAAATAGGCTACTGATAGCCTTTGATTATTCTACAAACAAGATGATTATGTAATTTTTGCAACCAACTACCTCAGCACCAAAAACAGTGGCAGATTATAAAAAGGTGGAGTTTGAGGTAGACACTGAAAATGTTCATGAGATGGACCAAATTGAATTTCATAGACATATTTCTGAAATTTTGTATTCAACAGTGGTGACTAAAGAAATGAGTGCTACCAAGTTATAGAATACTGTTCTTGATATTCAGGATCAAATGAATTTATACAAGGCATCTTTGTATGCAAAGGATCTAAGGATTAAAGCCTTATAGGATTTAGTTTTACAGGTGGGATATGATCCCTCAAATATTCAAGCAACATAATTTTTGGTAAAGAAAAATAATGATGATATTGCAGCTTTTAGGAAACATCTTAAGCTTCCTCAAAGTCAGCATCCACAAACCAAAGAAATCCTTCAATATCAAACTGAAAAATAAGAGATGATGAAGCTCATCCTCAAATTAACAGCCCGGATCAAAGAAATGGAATCCCAAATGGACCAGCTTGTCCAAGAGAAGGAAATCGTGAAATAACATGACACTCCTATCATTCCTACAGTTATACCAGTGATTACCACAATAGTTGCTTCCACATTAGGAGAGAAACTAGCACCAAAAGAAACACTGGCAACTGTAGTGCCAGTAATTTCAACTACTACTTCAATCACAGATTCTTCTACAACACAGGTTCAACAAACAGATGGAGCATGTCATATTGTAAAAGCTATGGAGGAATTGTCCTTAAAAACCAATGAAATCAACAACCTAAAAAAGATGATTGAAAGTCTTGAAGCTACAAACAAGACAACACTGATAAATGCTAAAACTCATGAGCAAAAGGCAATTAAACTTGGAGAACAAATCAAGGGCTTACAAAAAAGCTAACTTTCACTGAGAAAATTTCATACATAAAGAATCATCTATGGACAAACATAATTGAATCCATTCACACTCAATGGCCTTCAATTCAGGCTATATATGAGCAGAGAGATTATTATTAGAAGCCCAGACAGAGATTCAAAAGACCAAGGATGAGTTAACTGATAAGCCAACTAAAGCTCTAAAACTCATCACATTCTTGACCAGCAAGAGCAGGACAGAATTGGAGGAATTACAGGTATTGGACAGAAGAGAAACAATCTTATAGATTAAAAAGGTTGTAACTAAGAAAAATTTGATGAATAATCTGGAAGAGAAATGTGAATCAATGAACATTGTCGTAACAAAGTTTATGGTAAAATACACAAACTTAAGACAGAAGGTTCTGCCAGACATCCATGTTTTTAATGAAAAACTAATGCCCCAGAAGGATTATGATAAAAAGATAAGGAAATTTTCCAAGGATAAAGTCAACAAACCATTACCACAAGGCACTCCCACAAGAAAAGTCCTCCTTCATCATTTTGAAGATTTGTTCTTTTTACAACATGACATTAAACATCTCTTTGTGTTCAAGCCCACTTTTGCTAGATACACATAGGCTGATGAGAATTTTAGGAAGCTAAATAATGTCAAAATTCCCAATGAATAATAGCGGAAAACATTTACTGATTTAATGTAACAATGAGAGGTAAAACAGTGAAGAAACAGTCAAGAAAGCTGTCAAAAAGAACAGTGAGATAAAAAAACAGTTTGTTGATTTTACTACAAAAAGAAATATTTTTATATGAGTAAACAGTGAAACTGTAGCAGCGTTAAAGAGTATCAGTTAAAGAGTATCAGGTAAAGAGTATCAGATGAAAGAGTGTCAGTGAAGGCAAGTCAAAAGCCTGATATTTTCTAGCAGCCAGCAAGCAGGACAACTAATCAATCAAAAGCTCCTTGTTAGATAAAACAATCCTATTTATTTTGGATAAGAGGACAAATTGTTGATCTATTAAGCAGTTGCCCCTCTTATTATGTAAAGTTATTTTCTTTTTCCTAAATATATTCCTAGATTTCTCCTAGGATATTTGTATCTACATTTTGTATAAATACTTCCACATTAGGAGTATTCAGTGTGGAATAAAAATTGTTGGACTTATTATAAACATTTTTGTTGAGCATTTGAGGTTATTTTGTGTTTGAATTTGAAGTAGCAGACTGGACAAGCTGACTGGCATCATAATTTAGGATCCCTGTGATAAGCTGATGAGTGAAGTACTCCCTTCTTGTCATTGTTTCATTTTTTGAGTTTCATGCAATTCATTATATGTTTATTCTATCTAAATGTGTAACTAGGAGTATTACTATAGGATTAGTCAAGTGCTCCCTGTCTTTAACTAGTTACCATTTTTATGTTTTCTTCTGATTTCTAGTTTTGAGAATTATTAATTGCTCTCACTCCCGTTTGACCTTTGCCTTATATTTCCATTTTCTGGATCAAAGGATCCTTGATCATACCACCTCACAAAAAACCACTTTCCAAAATCTCTGAGGGTTATCTATCTTGCCCTAAATACATTTGTACCTTTTTGGCCTTGAATTCTAGTGCTGCTAGCTTGATTTTGACTCCATAGCCCAATGGACAAGTAGATTTCTCTCTATCTTACCTCCAAGTGATTTTTTTCCCACCAAAACCTTTAAACCAAATCCAAATTGTACTTTCGTAACTAGCCTAATATTATTAATCAAAACAAAGATAAATCTTAAAGAGAGAGCCCTTTCTGAATCCTAGGAAGGCTAGATCCTAGAATTTGAAGTAGGTTTGTGGTTACCTCTAGTGTTCTTTCACTAAAAAAACAAAATCCCACAACTTAAGAAATTACTAGAGTGATAACATACTGGCGACCATACTAGGGAACTAACCAATCTCTAGTCTTAAATTTAGTCTTAAAGGAAAATATTTAAATTATCCTTTTACTTTAAGATTACTTTTATAGGTTGTGGGTATAAAAGCAGTCATTCTAGCTTCTAGGAAAACCTACTATACCAGGTCTAACCCAGATCCTAAACCTGCAGTTATAGTAGATAACCCAGATCAGATTGGTAAAAGGAAAAAACAAACTGTCAATTTAGAAACTGAAGTACCATTAAGAAAATCCAATTCTTTACCCAAAGAGTTAGTGAGTCTAAATGATATTGATTTTGATCTGAAGTCTAATTATTCATTGTTTAAAACTAAATCTGAAACTAATTTGAAAAATACTGTTATAGATCCTATTTTTATTTCATTTCTGAATGCAAAATAGAAAAATATTTCAGTAGGAACAAAATCAAATAAATATGAATATCAAAATACAGTTGAAAATATTAATGTTTCATTGATTAAATATATTAATGAAGCTATTGAATTAGCTTATTTTTTGTCTTACATAAAACCTCCAGTTTCTGAATTCCATACAACAATGATACCAACAAAAGATTAATCTTTATATGTTGTTACTTCATTTATAGATACCACTACAAGTTCATCTACAGATCATTTCATTCCTAGATTGCCTTTGTAGCCTAGGATATTATTTCATTCATCCATTACATCCACTACATCAAATACTTTATATCCAGATTTTATAAGCACCACATCTTTATTTCCCAGCAATTACATTTACATACCAGCTTCATTTCCCAGCACTTTGACTACAGTTTTAATTTCATCAACTGCCATATCTAGCACTACACCTATCATTACTATTATACCTCCCAGCTCAGCAAAGCTTCAAGCCATGGCTGCTAGGTATGCTCCCCTTGTTTTACTCCAAAACCTCCATGATATGCCTCAAGATTATCAAAATAATATACCACTGATTGATGGTCTGTCACAATATATTGCTCAACAACATGTAACTAAAATAACAGATTTCTGTGAAATTTATGAAATTGATGAGTCAGATGTCCAGATGAGGTTATTTTCCGAGAGTTTGACAAGAGAAGTTAAAAAATGGTTCAAACATTTAGCTACTGGTAGTGTGGCTTATTTAGCTGTATTTCATAGAATATTTTTAAATAAATAGGAAAAGAAAATGAACCCCCTTAAAAAAATTTCTAAGTTTGATGCCATGAAAATATCTCCTACTGAGTCTGTCTAATAATACTACACTAGATACAATAGTGTCTACAATACAATACCTGCAAATCTTAAACCTACACCTTACTCTGTTCTGCTCAAATTCTGTGATGGATTTGATACAGATATGGCCTATCAATTAAGAGAAAGAGATGCACAAACCCTATAATAGATGCAATTAGATGCGGTCAGTGTAGAAATCAATATTTTAGCTACGAAAGCTAGACTTAGAAATGAAAGAAGAATTACAATTAAAGAAGAAAATTCAAATTCAGATGCTAAAATGGATTTATTTGCTAAAACTTTAGAAAGGGTGGTAGAAATATTAGATAATATATATAGAAAAGCTCAATGGGATAATCAACCCCAAATTAGAAATCCCAATTTCAGAAAAAACACTAATTCTGGAAAAGCTAAAGAAGTAGCTTCAGACCAAAATATTAGGCCCCCATTTCAGGAGAACTATGCTAAAAGTTCTCATAATAATGATGAAGAAGAGGATGACATCAATCATATAATGGGAATAGATGAAAATAATACCATTTTCCTCACTCAGGAAGACCTGGAACTATTTGAGATTCAACAACTCAAATTAAACTCCAGTGAATCCTTTGACTGCAAACAGGGTAATGATTTTGATATAAATGAAATTCACAGTCAATATAACCTTAGGAAAAAGAAAAATAATGAGTCTTCTACTAAAAGCAATTCCCAAAATCAAAATAAGAAAAATGTAGAAGCCCCAAAAACAAAATTTTTGCAAATCCTCCCAAGGGAAAATAAGCAAAATTCCAATCCTTCGAGTCCTAGAAAATCAACAAATCTAAAAATTATTGATATTACTGATGAAGTAGCTCAATCTTCCAAATATGTGTAGAAAGATAATACTGCTAAAGATTCTAATTCAGTAAAAACAACAAATTCTAATCCTAAAAAGATTTCTGCTAATTCTAAATCGGCAAATCCTAGATCAGATAATCCCATAACACCTGTTGATGATTCTAAGTCTGATAAAATTCCTGCTACCATACAAAAAGTCCCTGAAAGGAAAATTGAAAGCAGCAAAACTCAAGAAACTTAGACATAGAATGTCAAGACAACTGAAGACAGAAACACAATTGTTGAAAATCAAGAAAAATAAACTCAGATTACAGTTACTAAAGATAAATTATTCAAATTAGTAAATCTCAACCCTCATTCAATATTCAGTCTAAAATTGCTAAGTTAAAAATACCTATTCCTTTAACAAAATTGGTTAAAAATGACTTATACAAATCAACCATAACTAAAACTTTGAATATGAATGATGATGAAGATGCCATTAATTTGAATGATGATCAACCAGAGTTGATTTTTGGCCCTGATGTGAATGGAAATCATTCAGATGGATCGGTCCCTCTTTTCTATATCAGTCTTACCATTCATGATAAGATTTTACACAACGCTATGCTAGATTCAGGAGCTTCCCATAACTTAATGCCCAAAGCTACCATGGAAACTCTTAATCTAGAAATAACCAGAGCTTATAAAGATTTATTTTCATTTGACTCTAGTAAAGTTAAGTGCTTAGGATTAAATAAAGACTTATGTGTTACTTTAGTTCAGTACCCTGGTAAGAGTATCGTAATGGACATTGTAGTAGCTGACATCCCACCAAAGTATGGTATGCTTCTTTCTTGCTCATTGGGAGAAAAGTTGCAGGGATCTCTATAATTGGACATGAGCTATGATACTATATCAGTGTTTGGTCAACAAAAAAAGCTATATAGGGAAAAATTAATGAAATTCATGGTCAGTAGTGCTGAGAGATCCATAAATTACCCCATTTATTCTACACCAACTGACCTTGACTATTTTATTTTATGTAACTCTAATAATAATGAAATCCAAGCTGAACTAATTGATAAAAAGGAAAGACCAAACAATGACAACATATTTCATGAGTCCGTCTGGCACTTAGACTTTGATGGCTCTGTAAACAAATTAGGAGTAGGAGCAGGAGTATGGATTACAAATTTGGAGACTAATCATTCAAAAGGACATGCCTTCAGACTCAACTTCAAATGTACAAATAACATGGCAGAGTATGAGGCACTCATTCTAGGCCTCCAGATCATCAGAATCCTAGGAGGAAAGAATACTAATCATGGGAGATTAGGAATTAATCATAAAAGAAATAAATGGAGATTATTCTATTTATAATCCTATATTAGCCAAATACATAGATACAGTGATAGATTTAGCTGACGACTTATTGGAATGCATGTTTGCTGCTATACCCAGAAAACAAAATATTCAAGCACATTGTCTAGCAACTTTTGTTAGTACTTGTAACTTACCATTCCATCCAACTCATAGGTACATTGCTGAGGTTAAACATAGAACAATTATCCCAGACAACCTCAATTACTGGCAGATTTTCTCTCAGGATGAACAGATTTACCATTTCTTAAATAATGAGGAAATTTTTCAAAATTGTAAAATAGATACAGACTGTAATATAGATTCATATTTTGATTGTGAAATAGATAACATAAATGTACATAAATTTAAAAAACCAACTATATTTACTCAATTTGATATAGATAACTTAGAGAATATAGATATTGAGGAAATCATTTAAGAAGAAATTGACATGTTAGATCTAAAAGATAATTTTTTTCCTAAAGGTTTAACCCCTTTGGAAGACCTTTTTGATTCCAATGATGTGCCTAAAAATCCAAAAATGGAACCCGTTAAGTTTGACATTGAGGAATGTAACATTGGGATAGAATTAAAACAAAAAATGATTAAACTGTTTAAATATTTACCTCCACAAGAAAAGGAAAAATACATTGATCTTTTAAAGGAATACCAGGATGTGTTTGCTTGGAGTTACGAAGATCTCAAAGCTTATGACACAAACATAATCCAACACAAGATTCCTATCAATGATGATCAAAAACCATTCAAACAAAAATTAAGGAGAATTAATCCTATTCTATTACCTTTGATAGAAAATGAAGTAAAACACATGTATGATTCTCAGATCATTGTACCAATCAAATATTCTGAGTCGGTTTCAAACTTAGTACCAACCATAAAGAAAACAGGTGAAATTACATTATGTGTTGATTTTAGGAATCTCAATAAAGTATATTTAAAGGAAAACTACCCTTTACCCAAGATGGATCACATATTACAAAGGGTAGTTGGTTCCTCAAGGATTTCTTTGTTAGATGGTTTTTCAGGATACAACCAGATTCTTGTCCAAAAGGAAGATCAGGCTAAAACATCTTTTACCACTCCTTGGGGCACTTTCATATATGTGAAAATGCCTTTTGGTTTGATGAATGCAGGAGAAACCTTCCAAAGGGCTATGGACATAGCCTTTGCAAAGGAAATACATGACTTCTTGGTTATTTATTTAGATGATGTTACTGTATTTTCTAAGTCAAATAATGAACACTTGGATCATTTGAGACAAGTATTTATTAAATGTGGAAAATTTGGTATATCTTTAAACCCCAAGAAAATTCTTTTCGGATTAGAAGAAGGTAAGTTACTAGGATACATAATTTCCAAGGAAGGTATTAGGATAGATTCTGCTAGGATAGAAGCAATTTTGAACATTCATCCACCTAGAAATATCAAAGGATTACAAGCTTTCTTAGGTAAAATTAACTTTTTGAGAAGATTTATTTCAAACCTAGCTGAAATCATTAGAGAACTGAACAACAAGCTCAAAAAAGACTCAATTATAAAATGGACTGTTGAAGCCAAATAATCATTTGAATCCATAAAACATGCTTTAACTAAAACATCAGTCTTAATCAGTCTAGATTTCAAAAAAGACTTTACAATTTTTTCTTTTGCATCAGAGCATACCATTGCTGCAATTTTACTGTAGAAAAATGATCAAGGTTTTGAACAGCCTATAGATTTTTTTAGTCAAACCCTTAGAGATGCACCATTGAAATATAACATAATGGAGAAGCAAGTTTTAGCCTTGGTTAAGGCCATAAAGGATTTCAAAGTTTACATTCTGTATTCCCACATAATTGCCTATGTCCCTAATTCTGTAGTTAAAGACATTCTTACTTAGGATGGCCCTGATGGAAGAAGAGGTAAGTGGATTGCCACTATCCTAGAATATGGCATAGAACTCAAACCAATAAAACTCATTAAAGGACAAGGATTAGCTAGATTAATGGCTGAATCTAACTGCAATGCATTAAACATAAATTTTATTGCTCAGATTAATGACCAGGAAGAGATGGCGACTCCAATGATCAGTGAAGCCTTTCTAGATTCACCTTGGTACTCAGATATTATCTTTTTACTTACCAACTTACAAGATCCTCCTGGATTATTAAGGACAAAATCCTGATTTCTTAAACTTAAAGCAATAAGATTTTGTATTCTAGATAATGTGCTTTTTTGGAAAGAACAAAGTGGGATATTATTAAATTGTTTATTGAAAGCAGAAGCTGACAAAATAATTGAAGAATTTCATGAAGATTACTATGGAGGGCATTAATAGTGGAAAATTATTGTAGATAAGATCCTTAGAGCTGGTTTTTACTGGCCTTCCTTATTTGCTGATGTTAAGAAATTTGTTACATCATGTCATAAATGTCAAATTTTTGAAGGAAAAAGGAAATTGTTACCTTTAACTTTAAAGCCTATTTCAACTGAAATTCCTTTTCAAAAATGGGGTTTAGAATTCATTGGACAAATTAACCCCCCATCCTCTAGCCAACATAAGTGGATTTTGACTGCCACATATTACTTCACTAAATGGATTGAAGCCATTACTACTAGACAAGCCACTGACACAGTGATTATCTCTTTCATAGAAAACAATATTTTATCAAGATTTGGATGCTCTCATAAAATTAGTATTGATATGCAGCAGCATTTAAATCTAAGAAAATGATTTCTTTCTATCACAAGTACCGTAGTACCCTAGGCCACTCTACTTCATATCACCCTCAGGGTAATCGCCTAACAGAATCCTCAAATAAAGGCCTTGTAAATATCATCAAAAAACTACTTGAAGACAACAAAAAGACTTGGAATAAAAAGTTAGTCTATTCCTTATGGGAAGATAGACTGTCTACCAAAAATTCAATTGGCACTTCCCCTTATCAAATTGTTTATGGGATGGATGCAGTTTTCCCATCATCCTTAGGTGTTCCAGTAATGAATATTATTCAGGAATCACAAGTAGAAATCAATGATATACAAAGGAGGATAAATAAAACTATTCATCTACAACAAACAAGGGAAGAAGTCTATGAAAAATCTCAAGTCATTCAGGATAAAATCAAGAAAAATTTTGATAAAAGAAGTAAAGAAGATGACTTTTACATTGGATATCAAGTGTTAAAATGCGATTCTAGGAGAGAGAACAAAGGTAAACATGGAAAGTTTGACTTTCTATGGAAAGGACCTTATGTAATTTATGGATATAGGGGTAACAATGCTTTCTTTATCAAATATTTGGATGGAACAGATATTCAAGAGGGACCAGTTAATGGTAGAATGTTGAAACACTACTAGTCCTATGAATTAACCAATAGTTAGTCCCACTTACTTTTACATCATTGTAAATATCCATTGAAGTTTTTAGATTGGATTGGACATTTTCTTTCCAAATTTTAAGCCCTAAGAGAAGGCCCTAAGCTTTGAAGAGTAAGATGTCATAAATATGAGTTTTTGTAGAAAACAAAAGACAATTACTCGATCATTATGGTCAAAATGGAAGGCTACTAGTCTTAGATTTCTTGACATTTCACTAGTAAATTCCATCTCCATGTCAAGCCGTTGTTAGGGTCCTATAAATATAGGTTTAATAATTTTGAATTGAGTTTTGATAGTCTTGTAAAATATGTACTTACCTTGCTTTCTGCAAGTTGTTTTCACATATTTTGAAAAAATTAAAAAAATCAAAAATCAAAAAGAGTGTAGAAGTCCTAAAAGAAATATCAAAGGACTTAAAAAATATAGACCCCAAAAGAAAAAAGATGAAAATAAAACAGGAAAGTGTGCAATTCCAAATGCCACTACTTTTTTTTTTTTGCAAATGATTATGACAGAGTGTCAATAAATGCCATCATACATTGAGTTAAAATTGTTTAAACTTGACTTGTCATGTTTTCAATTTCCATGTTTTAGATAGTGAATAAAGATTGGTCAAACAGTTTAATCCTAACTAATCAGTAGATAGGTAGAGAATAAATGAGGAGCCCAACATTTCAACCTGGGCCCTCCGATGAAATAAGGTAGAATTAGATAGTTTTTTATGCTTTAAAAGAATAAATGATTCAAGGTGGCAAGCTTAAATGCACCTGCTAAAAAGAAGAAAAAATGTTAGAGTAATGTTGGGTAGGTAGAAAGAAGTGGAAAAAAGCATGTAATATTCATCACTAGGCTAAAATCACTAATTTCCCTTTCTCTGTAAGTATTCAGTATTCTTATGATAAAATCCCCTTTTACCATTATTTATCCCTCATTCACACTTTTTAACTCATTTTCCTAAGTAAGGACTCTTTCTTACTTAATGAAACCTAAAATCCCATTTAATTGACTTCCTTCGTTCATAAAGCATACAAAAACCCTCAAAAAAACACTCTATCCTAAGTAAAATAATGAAATCATGAAATGACAAGCTTTGCTTTATTTTATTCACTTTACTTAGTCATTTAGTGTATTTTTGTGTATTCCATTTTCCCCTTGTCATATTAACTTCTAACTTATTTTATTAATTCCCTAAAAATACCTTATCCTATTTGTATAAATCCTTTTATTTTAAATACCCTCCAAAACCCACTATTATAAAGATTTTGGACCTTATCGACATGTTAAATTAAAAACCCAAAAAATGCGCCCTTTGGTCTAAAACTAACCTTAATGAAGTACCCCACCCCCTATGGTTTTTAAACCATTCAACAGGTTTAAAACTATATAATAAAATAAAAAATTGCTCCAATATGTTTTATTTGGGCATATTACAAAGAGTTTTGAATAAAACATATCACCGTTCATCAACATTTTAGCCTAAGTTTTCAAAAGATATTTTATCATTTTATAAGGTTAAAAAGCTTGGAAGCGCCTCCTTACTAAACTCCACCTTTTGAAAATAATGTTATCCCTTCCCACATGATTTTAACCCAAGGCTAAGGTTAAAAGTTACAAAACTGTAACCTTTCCCTAGCTTATCTTTCCCGTTATATAAAGCCCCACGCTTTACATAAATTAACCCCAATTACTCACATAACCTCGCTTGACAAGCCTATTTCCCCCTCTATATAACCATTTGAACTTTATATATGCACCATGTTGCATATACATTTAACCTCCATTATATTCCTTTAACCGTCCTTATATCTACCATTACATCAAAACCTTGATTAAAAGTCATGTTTTATAAAGGTTTTAAACTTTAAAGCACCCGCTTAGCATTACCCCGGTCCCACTTTTGATTGCCTACAGCTTTCAATAAAATCCTCACCCTTCGCTCTGATACTCTAGATCCAATGGTGCAAGATCAATATCATGGCCAAAAAATTATCGTTCCACCAAGAGCAAAATAGACGCGAAATGGGTTGTTTCACCCATTTCACCTCCCGTGATGTGGTGAAATTCTAATGGAGCACGTTCGTTTAAACAAAAACCACTTACTGCCGGAAACGAACGTGATAAACACTGTTGGTTTCACTGTTTGAACCTGAAACTGCTCCCACCCTGACGTGACTTGCATTGAATGTCAGTTAATGTGATCAAACAAATATGTTTAAACCTTTGTAAAAGCCATTTTATTGTTTAAAACTGCTCATTCAACCCTTTCATGTTATTTTCCTACTGATATAAGTGATGGGTAAACCTTTGTAAACATCTGATTTCCCTTTTATGCCTTGAACCTCTGAATTTGACTAGAATTTACCTGTGAAGACTATTAAAGGATTATTCACCACTCTAGAGGATTGCCGAAGACAACATTTCAACCAAGAACCTGTAGAAAACCTTTTTTACAGTCAAATACCTACACTTAAAGGTATTTTTCGAAGAATTCAAGCCTTCAAAATTGATTTTAAACAGTCTTTTGATAAATCCCATCTTCTAAATTGTAAAATTGACCAAAGAAAAGTGCCTAAATTCACAAAAAAATAGGCCAAACCCTAGAAAAATTTTCCCAGGAAACCCTGCTTTCCTCTGCACCCTTTTTCAAAGTAAATTTGCTCAAATTTCAAAGTTTAAGGATCAAATTTAAATATCTAAGAGGCTAAAACCTCTGAATATACCTTGAAACTCTATCTCTCAGTCAAACCAACTCAGGAAACCCTCGTTTCCTATTTTAGGCCAGTTTTTCATCCTCAGATAAACGAAATTGAGAAAAAATCTCGAAATATCCAGCCTCAGCCTAAAAACTACTCAAATTCCTCTCTATTTGATATAAAAAATTCCTGCAAACAGTATAACCTTGCAGTAGTTATCCAAAATGACTAAAAAACATAGCACTAGCAAAACTGTTAGATCCAAAACACTTAAATTTGAAGGATCTAAAGCCCCTAAACCTACCCCAGTTATCACTGCCAAATATGTTGCAACAGTGAATCCCCTCTAGCCACCCGTAGCTGCTGAAGAAAGCCTCCCATTGACTGATATTGACTACAAAATTGTTGATCCTGTTGGAGAATTCAACCTCTTGGATATACACAATTGGTGTTATGAAAAATACTTGGACAAGGAAGAAATACATGTTTGGGAGAATCATTTGCCCAAATATATACTTCCATTGACCCACCCTAGCCAAGATCTTATCAGATTATGTCAAAAATATTATGAACCAGATTAAAGGGCCATAGTCAATGTTGATAGAGAAATCCTTTTTACCATCACAGCCAAGTCAATAAATCAAATGCTGCAATTACAGTTTGATCCTCAATCAGTTCCCCTATCTATAGAAGCTTTGACCCAGTTGTACTTAGGCATATATTTTCCTAAAAGGTTCATGATATTTCAAAACTTTATGCCTTCCCATGTTGACATTCCTAAGATAAACCCTCCTTATTCCACTGCTAAATTTCCTGAAGGGTCTAGACATATTATCTCTATGCTCTCATTTATACTTGGATACTTTACAGATGAACACACTTAGGAGTCCGTTCTGGGCTTCCTGTCCACCTTGTCCCCTGGCCATCCCCCATCAGTCATATTTGACTTTTCTGGTTTCATAGCCAACAATATTCATCATCAGCTGACCAAATTATCCACTGAAGGTGTTTTTAAATACTCATCCTATCTGTTTCACTTATTCTTATTCTTTCAAGCTGATAGATTTCTTATTGCATTACAAAAGATGTACTTGGAGGGTAAGCCTCTATCCATTATCTTTTGGACTTCCTTGCTCAGGAAATTAGGTAGTGATTTCACCTACACAAATTTTTCAGGCCTTTTTCTACATCCAACAATGAATATTCTGAGTAAAGTAGAGCAGCCCAGAGTTAGTGAGGAAATGAAAAGAATCCTGCAACAATCAAAACATAATAAAGTGGGAGATTGGTATGTCTATGAGAAGCATTTAGAGTTAAGAATTTTTGGATCCAACTTATTACCTTTTAAGTTGCCTACATATATGAGCATGAGAATTTTTGCACTAGAGTATTTGAGACAAATTCTCAATTATGATTCTATTAATTTCTTAGCTTCCAGAAAGAAGACTCAATTTAGATTAAAGAATCAAGTTGGTCACTTTATCATAAACAACAGGAGACACCTACATGCCTCTAGTTTGACCCTCAACTTGAATTGAGTGAGCTAACTAAGTCTTCCTAACTTAGTAAACTCATACAAGTTGTCATGTGATGTGGAATTACAATTTATTTCTAGTTTAATTAAGGGAAAATTAAACTAGAAACCCTTTTGATGCCATTTTCAATATTTATTATTGCAAATTTAAACACTCCCTCTCAATAAGAAATAAATTCAACTCTATCTTGATGTGATACCTTTGGAATGTTCTCCGTGCAACACTTCTCTCTAGTGTTGTTTCTACTGGAACTTGTCAAATTGAAAAGCATCCAACCTGAATCATTATGATGCATTTGTCACTAGAGTCTTTGATTGCTACTATCTAATGCATTGTCTACTAAACAATTTTCTCTTCTGTTGACTCTGCACTTTGCCATCTACACTACTTACAACTTTTCTCTGTGCTCCAATATACGATGATTGCTAGTATTTTCATTTTTCACTCTTACATCTAAGTGCATCAAATGTTTCTGATCCATCCTACTACAGTGTACTATGGGCCGTCATAGCAAGGTAATGATCCATGAGACAAAAAATCTCGATGGACCCTACCCAAATTCTACACTCTTGGGACTATGACTTAACATCGCCCCACATCTCACCTGGAGGTATGGCTGCATGTGCTCCCTATGACCACTTAGCTCGAAATTCCCCTTACTGGAGATCTCTATTTGAGTGGATTTCTACACTCAGTCTCCTCTCTGCTTCTCGATTTTCAGTTTCTCCACAACTTTCTAAGGCTACATGTTCAGAGGTAATTCATGGTCCCTCTCAGCCACCAAGTCTCTAACCCTTTATTTGATCCTAAAATATTTTCATGCATCTTCAACCTCGGGAGCATATAGGTTCTTGACTCGCACACCAATATGTTTTACATGTCCCATGGTGATGTGCCTAAGGAAAAGATTTCCTTTTATAAATATTACATCATAGCCACGGTGTTCCAATACCGCTACGGAAACAAGATTCTTATTTAGTCATGGAACAAAAAAAAACATCTGTGAGTTTGAGAGGGGAGCTAGACTCCCTCTTAAAGGTAAATTTACCTATGTCGGTCGCATTATACCTCACATAATCTCCAAACTCTATGTTCTACTTCAGGTATTTCTCATCCAACTCACTGAAGAGATATTTATTCCCTGTCATATGGAAGGAGGAATCATCATCGAGATACCACATGAATCCCATTACAGTGCTATCCATGCATGTAATGAGAGTAAAATCAAGCTTGAACTATGAATCTAGAGCTTCACCTACTACTCCTACTGTAGGCTCCTTATTTCTTTCATTTTGTGGACATTTCGTGGCATAGTGTCTCTACTCATAACAATGAAAACACTTGATGTTGGACAAGTATTTCTTTCTCTCTTTGCCTTGGAACTTATTTCCCTTGGATTTATTTCCCTTTCCAACTAATGACAAATATTTTTCTTTTCCTTTGGAAAAGTTCTTGTCTTTGGTGTTCCTCCTTATATCTTGTTGTACCAAATCAAACCACAAGCACTCCTACTCTAGTAGCTTCTCCCTCTCATTCAATGAATCTTGGTAGTTGTGCCACATATTGGGAAGGACTAGAAGTGCTAGGCTCACCAAATCATTCTGGAAAACTATCACACCCACACTTCTAAGTTCATCTTGACATTGAGTGAAATTTTTCAAGTATTTTGGTATCGTTTCACCCTTCTCCATATTAATCTTTTTGAGATAGCCCTTTGGCACAGAGTTGCTATGGTCACTGCTATTCTAAAATAGATATTTAAAGTCATTCCACATAATATATGGATTTTCCTTTAAGGTTCGATACAATATGATCTAAAAATACTTCTAACATAATCCTTATCGTCTTTGCTACATTCTTCTTCCATGCATCTGATGTTGCAAACTTGGGAATATCACTGCCTATGAATTTATTCATAATTTTTCCTCCAGGATTGCTTCCATCCTACCCTCCCATGATCCATGTGGACATTGATTCCCACCTTCCTATTCCACTTGGACCCCCACCATTTTTTCTTTCAGTTTTTCAATTTTTTTAATTATAGCATAGTTTACTATTTTTGGGATTTTTTCGGATCCTGAACCTTACGAGCCGTTTTAAGGCCCTAATTGATGATTTTTAGGAAAATCAGAGCCAACATGGCCCTTTTAATCTATGTTGGCCAATCAAAAGTTTTATTCCTCATATAGATCTTTCTAACGAGGTATTGTGCGTGTCAAACATAGATCGTATGCCAAAGTTACATCACTGTGAAGTTGATGTACCAATTTACCCAAATGGGGCCCATAGTTTTGGCACTTCATCTCCTAGGGTTAATTTTTTGGATGTTTAGGGTTTTCCTTTTTTTATCAATAACAAATAGGCCTTCAAGCCTCATTGTAACATAATTCAAAGGCATGCTGCCACATCTCTTCTTAGAGATAAGCTACCATCGCCCGAGCTAGTTTATTTCCATTTTGTATATAAGCATATTTCAGTTATTTGATATTAATGAAATGAAGTTTTATTCCTATTTTTTCTCTTCATTTATGTTTATTTCTATATTTTATATGTTCCTACATAAGTTAGGATCAATGGTATCCGACTGGTCTTCTCTTTCTAGATATTTCTTTGCATATCCCAAATGAGACCAGGGTATAATGAGTTAGGGCTCGATATGGTTGAACCTTTGCAAGATCTGCCTCGGAAACCATGATTATCTCCCATGTTGGAAGAAAATAAATACGAGGGACCAGGAGATCTGATTAAAATATTACTCGAGAATTCCCTTGAGAAACAAATTAACGTTATAATGGACAAATTTTCCCAGATCCTTTGACAGCTACTCACTGACAACACATCTTCATCAAGTAGCTACTATGGAGGTGCCACTCCCTTTAAAGTACAAGTCAATTTTTACATTCCCATATTTTAAGGCTAGATAGATGTAGATGTCGTAGATATATGGTTACATTTTTTGGAGGGATAATTTTCTATTCATGATTTTTTCAACAGGAAAAGATTACTTTTTCACTCTTAAAAGTCACCCCCATGTCAAGCACTGGTGGGAAACCTACTATTAGTGGAAGGACGCGGGGTAACCCTCACTATTCTCAATCGCACCCACTTGGAATTATTTCTGAGACAACATAAAGGAACAGTATTACCCTGTCGTGAGCTATGACGACAAGTATACACAATGGACTATGCTATGGTAGTAGAGGGATAAATATGTGCATGAGTAAATGGATAGTTTATGTTAGGATCCTATAATAATAGTATTCATAATTTTTAATTGGCTTTGATCAGTCTTGTAATATGTACATACTTTGCTTTTTGCAAATTGTATTCCCATATTAGAAAATAAAAAATGCATAGAGGGTAAAATTCCTAAAAGAAAAATCAAAGAACTTGAAAAGAAAAAAATATAAAAAAGAATAGAAAATGAACCCCAAACAAAAGAAGAGATAAGAATACGACATGAAAGTGATGCAAGTCAAAATGCCACTACTAGTTACTTTTTACTGTAAAAATAATGATTATGTGTAGCTTGTTCAAAATGCCATAATCCAAGATGAGTTAAATAGTTTAATATTGACTTTTTCATGTTTTAAATTTCATGATGATAGATAGGGAATAAAGATCTTTCCAAACAGTTTAACCTTGGCAGATCAATAGTTAAAACGGAGAATAATAAGGAGCTCAATAGTTTAATTTGAGACCTTGGTTGAAATAAAGTTGAAATTAGATAGTTTCC
Source organism: Pinus albicaulis (assembly GCA_034641835.2). Taxonomy (NCBI): domain Eukaryota; kingdom Viridiplantae; phylum Streptophyta; class Pinopsida; order Pinales; family Pinaceae; genus Pinus; species Pinus albicaulis. Next base: position 458,482,867 of record CM076569.1, on the reverse strand, counting down.
TGTTTTAAAAGAAAATTGAATAAGGGTATGCATGCTCAAATGCACCCATGTAAATGAAGAAAAAATGTTAGGGTATAAGATCTGTAGGTACAAGCAGTTTTACTAGGCATGGATAAACATCATTTGGAATATTACTAATTTCCCTTCCCATAATGTGTTCCAGTACTAAATCCTTCAGTCATAAAGGCTCAGAGAATTTCTCTGACTTTTGTTGGGACCAGACCCACTGCTTAATGATTGATTGGAACTAAGGTATTAGAATTACCCTCATAAAAACACTTTTCCTTCAAAAAAATCCCTTTTCATCCTTACATCATTCATTTTCCTTTGCAAAATCCCATTTTCCTAAGTTTAAAACACATTTTACTTAGGATAAGTAAAACCCCCTTGATTAATTCCCTTTTTCATACAAAAAATACCCAAAAACCCACAAAAATGCACTTATCTTAAGTTTCAAGTGTAAAATGTTAATATTGGACCCCCACTATGAAAATCCGACCTAAAAACATGTTTTTACACTTTGCTTAGTGTATTTTCCATTCCCACATTCATTTCATTATTAATATGCTAATGTAATATATTAACTTCTTTATTAAACCCTTCAACCTGTAGTATATTAATTCATTGTATAAATAAATATCCAAACCCATATTTTTCGTTTATCCTATGGTATATTAGCCCCATGTGATATATTTCCTGCTCCCCATAAGTTTAACCATCCCATTTATACATTAAAATTCCCTATGCAAATACTACACCTATATACATTTCATTGGTTTAAATAAACATTACCCCTACCTATCCCTTTTAACATTAAACTTTATGTTAAAAACTCTATTTTAACGTATAAAGTTTAAAACCCGCCACATAAAGAACTCCCAGGCCCCACGCCCATTACCCAGCAACTAAGTCACTTAATATCGACTGTTCGCTTCCACCCGCCAGATCCAACGGCTCAGATCTACCATTGCAAATATCATAGCACGACTGTTAAACAAAATAGAATTTGTGATAAAAACAGTTTCAACCCTTCCTTTCTCCTCCACGCGTTATTTTTATATTGGATCACATCGATTCATATAGTACCATTTACCGCGATTAAACAATGTGAAAACCACCTAGAGGTATTTCCTTCCCCCACGCCCAAACGACTTATCCTATGTGATGTAATCACCATTCAATGGATTCACCATTAAAAAAAATGCATACAAATCGCCCATTTGCACTGCTTTCACTCTTTTCTGTTACCCTTTGCATAGAAAGAGAATTTCAACCAAAAAGAATGCTTTCGACTCTGTTTTAAAGCTTAAATCGAACATAATTTTTCAAATTCAACTGCTATAAACATTTCCGAATACATTTAAGTGCTATAAAGACCAGGAGAAGCTTCTGAAAGATTTCTACAACCCCAGAAACCCCGCTACATTTCAAACCATTTTTTATAGTATTTTCCCATCATCAAAATCGTAATCCCTCCTTGCATACCTCTGTCTCATTAATTATTGTTTTTTTTTTGCAAGTTAGTAGCAAAAGGAGAATTGGGATAAACAACTTAATACTAGTCAAAGTTGTTTACTCCTAAAAAACTCACAAAGAAATGGATTTTAAATGATATTCCTTAACAAAAGATTCCAGGCAGCAGAACAAAAAGAAGTCATTTATTCAAAGAGAGACAAATTGGCACAGTAAATGGTAAAATTGAAATGAGAATTCACAGTGACAGTGAAAATAGAACAGTCAAAGAGCATCAGAGTTAAAGTGTATCAAATGAAAGTTAGAGTGAATGTCAAATTAAAAAACAAAGCAGTCAAGGTAAAACAGTAAAAGTAAACAGAGAGGTAGTAATGCTTAAACAGAAATGAAAACTCTTTCACCAGAAACAATGAATTTTATCCAATGTAAAATTAAAAATAGTTAAAAGAATAGTAAGGTTAAAAGATGAAAACAAAGCAGGAAGGGACATTTTTCAGAAATTTCCTGTTTAAGTCATAGTTTTACAAAACTATTGGGGCCAATCTACAAAAATGTATCTCACGTTTTACACAGGTATTACAAAATGAGAGTTACATGCATATCTTCACAGCCTATTTTTTGGACTGTGCAAAGTTCTATTTTACACATGTTTTTGCAAAGCTTATTGTGAATAACTGGAGTGTAATTTTAGGAAACCGAGAGGTGTTTATCTCAAAAAAATATTTATCTACAATAAACTCTTTCACGTTTTACATATATCTCGGATTGAGATCTACAATGGTATTTCTGGACCCTGTTTTGTAGAATTTCTGGAGAAAAATGCACAAAGGAAGGAGACAATTAGTGACTTAGAAACCTCATCATCAACTAGGCATTACTATCAAATTCGAATTTCTCTTCTTTGTCACCATCAATCCATAAATATAGTGCCAAATAGATTCATTAGTTTTGAGTGTCCTTTATTTAAGTTCTATTTATGTAATATAGTTTTAGATATTTGTAAACCAATATTGGTATTTTTTCAAGATATTCTAGTTTAGAATTTGTATAAATACTTCATCATTTGAAGTATTGAGTGTGGATTAATTGATGAATATTTCTATAGCTGTTATATTTTGAACCTAAGGGTTTTTGTACCAAGTTCAAGCGAGAAGAATAGATCTCAAGCAATAAAGCATCATATTACTGGATTAATGTGTTGGGCCACTAAAGTGAAGTATTTTCTACTGTTATCTGTCAATTTTCTTATGTTTTTCATCCATTCATAAATGTGTTCTAAATTTTAATTTGAAATCAGGAATTTTTATATTAGAATTTGTTAAAAGCAGTCTGTTATTAATTGGTTTTCATTTAAATGTTTTCCGCTAATATCTAGACTAGGGAACCCTTAATTGCTCCCTAATTACGATTGATCTCTCCCTTTTCACTCCTTATCCAGATCAAAGAATTCTTAATTTCTCTCTATCCTGATTAAAACCATTTCACCATTAGCTTTTGAAGATCTTAAGTGACTCTACTATATTTCCCTGTGAAAATTTGACTTTAGACCATGATCCTGATCTATCTGCTTGACACATTGACTCAATCTTCCCAATGGATTACAGATCCATAGTTATCCATCTCATTAAGTGATTTTCCCACCAAAACAAATCAAAACCCCAAAACCAATTTTCCCTATATAAGTAGCCTAAAATCAGATATAAGAACAAAGTTAAATCTTATAGAGAGAGCCCTCTCTAAGCCTTAGGAAGGCTAGATCCTAAAGCTTAAAAGCAGGTCTCTATTTACCTCGGTAAATTCTTTCTTTAACCTTAAGAAATTACTGAGTGATAACGTAATGGCGACTCCGCTGGGGACAGCTAACATTTTCTTCAGAAATACTTTACATGTTCATATCTGATCTATGATGGTGGACAACAATCAGACATACAAAGGTTCAATGTTCAGAGAAAATCCATGTTCAAAACATCCGTAGCTTCAATGTTCAGAATAAACTCCATAACCAAAGAATCCATATTCCAAATCATTAATGGTGATACAAGATGACAAGGTTTGTTGCAAACCTTTCATCTCATGATATTTTTAATGAATTCAGGGATGGGTTATTAGAATTTCAGCTTGATGAGGATTTTATAAGAGCTGTCTATCTTATTTTAAAATCAAGAAAATTTTCTCCTCAACTTATAATATGTGTTCTTGATTTAGTTTCTGAAAAATATGAAAATGGCATTAAACTTTTGCATTCTCAAATACAGTCTTATAATTTCCGAGATCCTAAAAAATTCTTGGAAAATATTCCTTCTCCAAAGCAAGAGGAAATTGTAATCCCTTTTGACTTGCAGATTGAGGATGATTATGCTTTCAAGTACAAGACTGAATAAATAGTTTTAGGGTTTAATATTAAGGATATAGCTAATCAATTAGTCATTGAAGGCGTAGAAGCATAAATCATACATCATTTTTTTGATGATCCTATAGAAAATTATATGGAGATTATTTTTAGCGCAAGTCTACAAAAATGTTTTCTCTATGAGGATCAAATACATCGGTAGTTTCCATTACACATCAAATCTTTGATTATGAAGACACGTGATCAAGTTATGCTTCCAAGTTTGATGACAAGCAGTCAAATTATCAATTCATTTCTACAACTACTTGACTGGCTTCATTGGCATTTTTGTATTACCTAATTCAACAAGATTATCAGCAGATGAGAGTAGGTAGATGAGTGTAAATAAGTTCAAAATTCTGAGCATCTTTTCAGTTTTAGTTCAATGTCTTTTCATATTTCAGTTTGCAGAAAAGGTTTGGTTTTAGTATGAGATGTCCAATTACAGATTATATGATAGAGCATGCTTCAAATCTGGGAACAAACCAATAGAGAAGGTTGTCGATCTTAAAGTTCTTAACATTTCGCGAGGAAATGCCATCACCATGTGGAGCCACTGTTAGGGTCCTATAATAATAGGATTCATAATTTTGAATTGATTTTTATCAGTCTTGTAATATGTACATAATTTTCTTTCTGTAAATTGTTTTCCCATATTAGAAAATAAAAAATGTAAAGGGGGTAAAAGTCCTAAAAGAAAAATCAAAGGACTTCAAAAGAGAAAATATAAAAAATAATAGAAAATGAACCCCCCAAAAAGAAAAGAGATAAGAATAAGACATGAAAGTGATGCAAGTCAAAATGACACTACTCGTTACTTTTTACTGCAAAAATAATGATTATGTGCAGCTTGTTCAAAATTCCATAATCCATGATGAGTTAAATAGTTTAATCTTGACTTTTTCATGTTTTAAATTTCATGCTAATAGATAGAGAATAAAGATCTTGCCAAACAATTTAACCTTGGCAGATCGATAGTTAAAATAGAAAATAATAAGGAGCTCAACAATTTAATCTGAGCCCTTGCATGAAATAAAGTTAGAATTAGATAGTTTCCTGTTTTAAAAGAGAAATGAATAAGGGTTTGCAAGCTCAAATGCACCCATGTAAATGAAGAAAAAATGTTAAGGTAGCAAATGGGTAGGTACAAGAAGTTTTACTAGGCATGGATAAACATCATTTGGCATATTACTAATTTCCCTCCCCACAATGTGTTCCAGTACTAAATACTTCAGCCATAAAGGCTTAGAGCATTTCTCTGACTTTTTTTGGGACCAAACCCACGGCTTAATGATTGATTTCCACTAAGGTATTAGAATTCCCTTCATAAAAAACCTTCTACTTCATAAAAATCCCTTTTCCTCCTTACATCATTCATTTTCCTTTGCAAAATCCCCTTTTCCTAAGTTTAAAACACATTTTACCTAGGAAAAGTAAAATCCCCTTGATTAATTCCCTTTTTCATACAAAAATACCCAAAAACCCACAAAAATGAACTTATCTTAAGTTTCAAGTGTAAAATGTTAATATTGGGTCCCTACTATGAAATTCCCGCCTAAAAACATGTTTTTACTCTTTTATTACTGTATTTTTCATCCCCACATTCATTTCATTATTAACATGCTAATGTAATATATTAATTTCTTTATTAAACCCTTAAACCCGTAGTATATTAAGTCATTGTATAAATAAATATCCAAACCCATATTTTTCGTTTATCCTATGGTATATTAGCCCCACATGATATATTCCCCGCTCCCCATAGGTTTAAACCATCTTGTTTATACATTAAACCGCCATATGCAAATACTACACCTATATACATTTCATTGGTTTAAATAAGCGTTACCCCCGCCTATCCATTTTAACATTAAACTTTATGTTAAAAACTCTGTTTTAATGTATAAAGTTTAAAACCCGCCTTATAAAGAACTCTCGCGCCCCACGCCCATTACCCATTAACTAACTCGCTTAATCACAACCATTCGCTTCCACCCGCTAGATCCAACGACTCAGATCTACCATCACAAATATCATAGTGCGATCGTTAAACAAAATAGAATTTGCGATAAAAGCAGTTTCAACCCTTCCTCTCTCCTCCACGCGTCAATTTTATATTGGATCGCATTGATTCACACGGTACCATTGACCACCTTTAAACAATGCAAAAACCACATGGTGGTATTTCCTTCCCCCGTGACAAAACCACTTATCTTATGTAATGTAACCGCCATTCAATGCATTCATCGTTTAATAAAAAAGCATACAAACTTCCCATTTGCATCGTTTTCACTCCTTTCTATTACCATTTGCACAAAAATATAATTTCAACCAGAAAGAACGCTACCAACTCTATTTTAAAACTTAAATCGAACAGAATTTGCCCAATTCAACTGCTATAAACATTAGCGAAGACATCTAATTTATCTAAAGACCATCATAAGCTTCTGAAAGCTTTCTACAACCCCAGAAGCCTTGTTGCAGTTCAAACCATTTTTTATAGTATTTTCCCATCATAAAAACCATAATCTTTCCTTGCAGACCTCTGTCTAATTAATTAATATTTTCTTTTGCAGGTTAGTAGCAAAAGGAAAATTCGGATAAATAGTTTAATGCTAGTTAGATACGTTTACTCCTAAAAAAATTACAGAGAAATGGATTTTAAATGATATTCCTTGACAAAAGATTCCAGGCAACAGAACAGAAAGAGGTCATTTATGCAGAGAGAGATAAATTGGCACAGTAAATGGTAAAAGTGAAATGAGAATTCATAGTGACAGTGAAAACAAAACAGTCAAAGAGCATCAGAGTTAAAGTGTATCAGATGAAAGTCAGAGTGAAAGTCAAATCAGAAAAAACAAAGCAGTCAAGGTAAAATAGTAAAAGTGAACACAGAGGTAGTAATGGTTAAACAGAGATGAAAACACTTTCACCAGAAACAATGAATTTTATCCAAATTAAAAGTAAAAACACTTAAAAGAACAGTAAGGTTAAAAGATGAAAACAAAGCAAGAAGGCACATTTTTCAGAAATTTCTTGTTTAAATCATAGTTTTGCAGAAAATATTGTGGCCAATCCAAGATGAATCTTTCAAAACTGGAGTGATTTATGTTCCTAAGAGGCCAATCTACAAAATCCTATCTCACTTTTTACACAGGTATTACAGAATGAGAGATACATACACATCTTCACAGCCTATTTTTCAAATTGTGCAGAGTTCTATTTTACACATATGTTTGCAGAGCTTATTGTGACTAACTGGAGTTTAATTTTAGTAAAATGAGAGATTTTTATTTCAACAACATATTTATCTACAATAACCTCTTTCAATTTTTACATATATATCTTGGATTGAGATATACAAATGTATTTCTGGACCCTATTTTGCAGAATTTCTAGAGCAAAAGGCACAAAGGAAGGAGACAGTTGGTGACTTAGAAGCCTCATCATCAACTAAGTGTTGCTATCAAATTTGAATTTCTCTTCTTTGTCACCATCAATCCATAAATATAGTGCCAAATAGATTCATAAGTTTTGAGTGTCCCTTATTTAAGTTCTATCTATGTAATACAATTTTAGATACTTATAAACCAATCTTGATATTTTTTCAAGATATTCTAGTTTATAATTTGTATAAATACTTCATTATTTGAATTATTGAGTGTGGATTAATTGTTGAAGATTTATATAGCTGTTATATTATGAACCTAAGGGTTTTTGTGCCAAGTTCAAGCCCGAAGAATGGATCTCAAGAAATAAAGCATCATATTACTATATTCATGTGTTGGGCCACTAAAGTGAAGTGTTTTCTACTGTTGTCTGTCAATTTTCTTATGTTTTTCATCCATTCATAAATGTGTTCTAAATTCTAATGTGAGATCAGGAATTGTTATATCATAATTTGTTAAAAGCACTATGTTATTGACTGGTTTTCATTTAAATGTTTTATGTTGATATTTAGACTAGGGAACCTTTAATTGCTCCCTAATTTCAATTGACCTCTCCCATTTCACTCCTTATCTGGATCAAAGAATTATTAATTGCTCTTTATCCTGATTAAAACCATTTCCCCATCAAATTTTGAAGAGATTAAGTGAATCTACTATATTTCACTATGAAAATTTGACTTTAGACCTTGATCCTGCTCTATCTTCTTGACACATTGACTCCACATGCCCAATGGATTATAGATTCATAACTATCCATCTCATTAAGTGATTTTACAACCAAAACAAATAAAAACCCCAGAACCAATTTTCCCTATATAACTAGACTAAAATCAGATATAAAAACAAAGTTAAATCTTATAGAGAGAGCCCTCTCTGAGCCTTAGGAAGGCTAGATCCTAAAGCATAAAAGTAGGTCTATGGTTACCTCGATAAATTCTTTCTTTAACATTAAGAGATTAATAAGTGATAACAGTCTCCATGCCTTGCACACAAATCTAGGTATCAAATATTCTGAGAAACATCTTGTTCTCAAGTAACATGGTTGTTTACAAAAATACATTCAAGAGGAAATGGAGTTATTGGACATCTCCTTGCTTGGTGCAACATACCGATATGCAGCCAAAATTGAGCAGACATTCAAGGAGAAGAAACGATACTTTGGATCCGTGAACCCAAAGTAGAACAAATGCACCCCTAATCCACAAAGAAAAGGACAGAGCCAAATCGGGACCACCCATGAAGACTCCTCAAAGCCACAAGCCAAGGGTGACAGGAAGGAAAAGAAGGACACTGACAAGTGTTGTGAGTTCCATAAAATCCCCAATCACAACACGAATGAATGTCACACAAAGCAAACGTTGGTGTCCGATATGATAGACTTAGAGATAGATGCCTATTCTCATTATGATCTAGAACCCTATGAGGGAACCAACAAGGGTAAGTAGTTGATTGACACATAACCCACTGCAATGGTAGCCACCACCAAGCTCCAAAAGTCAGAACCCGAAGATCAAGAGGAGGGGGAGCACCTCTTTAACTCACACGTGTGGACGAAGGGCTCGCCACTACAATTCATTGTCAACAACATGAGCCAAAAGAACCTCATTTAAGAAGAGGTCATGAAGCGGTTAGGCCTACCAACCACACCACACCCATATTCGCACACCATCGGGTGGCTTCACCAAGGACAAGATCTCCGCCTTAGCCAACAGTGTCACCTCCCCTATAGCATTAAGCCCTTCATAGTTTAGGTACTGTGTGATATAGATCCTCTTGAATTTTCTGATGTATTATTAGGCCAACCATAGTTTTGTAAGCATCATGCTATGTATGATTCTAGGCCTCACACTATTATTAATTATTTGGGTAATAAGTTATACATGATAAAAGATGTAGCCCTGCCTATTGACATCTCTTTTATCTCTGCTAAGAAATGCAGTAAGATTTCTCCTAGAATAATAAAAAAAAATTCTTTCTTATTCCCTCTAAAAGTAAGCAGAATATTGTAGCCATATCCATGGCCCCTTGGAAGGGTTCCTCCACATAGTAGAAGTAGGTGGATATGGTCATGGAAGAAAATAGGGACATCTTCTCCTCACCCGCAGGGCTACCTTTGCATTGTCATGTCAAGCATTCGATCAATCTAAATCTCGGAACACATCTACCCAATGGGTTGATATATCAATGATCCATTATCGAAAATGAAGATATCAAGTGTAAAATATAGGAGTTGCTACAAAATGGGCACATCTGACCAAGTTCCTTGCCTTGTGGGAGCTCGATTGTACTTGTACAGAATAAGGATGGGACTTGGATTCTTTGCATTGATTATGAGGCACTAAAAAAAATCTTTGTAAGGAACAGGTATTCAATCCCATTTATTGATGACCTTCTGGACCAACTCAAGGGGCCAAGTATTTTAGCAAGATTGATATGAAGTCTGGCTATAACAAGGTTCCAATAGATCCCATAGATGTATGGAATAATTCCTTCAAATCCAAGGAAGGAATTTTTGAATGGTTGGTTATGCCCGTCAGTTTGAAAAATTCCCCTGCTACTTTTATGAGGCTAATGGATGACATATTCCAGCCCTTCGCCAAATCATGCGTGGTTTTTTATATGGATGACATCCTCATCTTCAATAAGAGTTAGGAAGAACAATTGTATTTGGCGAGTCATTCAAACACTTCAGAAGTGTGAACTGTGCCAACATGTAGAAATGCACCTTTGGCATGAGTAAGGACCAATATCTAGGTTACATCATAGATGAATGGAGCATGCATGTGGATCCAACTAAGATCCAAGTCATTCGGGATTGGCTAGCCCCGACCACTCTAACAGAGCTTCATAACTTTTTGGGACTTGAATTATTTTATCGAAGGTTCATGTTGGCATTCTTCCATATCATTTGGAATTTGAGTCAAATTACTAAGGGCAGGGCAAAAGAAAATTTTTCCTAGTCTGAATCCCAACATAAGGCATTCATTGAGTTGAAGCACATCCTTTTCTTTGCACCAGTACTCACACTGCCAGACCTATAACATCCATTTGAAATAAGACAAATGCCTCCAACTATGCTATTGGTGTAGTCCTCACCCAGTACGGGCATCCAGTGGCATATCATAATGATACAATTTCTGATACAGGTCATAAGTACCCCACCTATGATAAATATATGTATTCTATCGTGTAGGTTTGCCTGCAATTTAAGCATTACATTCTAGGGAAGGAGACGGTCATCCACATCGATCATCAACCTCTTCAGTTTATACAGACATAAGGGAATTTGTAGAATGATCACCATCTGTAGAGTTCTACATATCTGCAATAATTCCACTTGAACATTAAATAAAAAAAGGGTGGGACAAATCATGTTGTAGACTACCTTAGCCGGCACCTAGTTGCAACATTGACTATTGTTCACAATTCTTATGGCCACAAGACCTTTGGATTGATGAGACTAAACAAAAGTGATCCAGAGTTCTTCTCCACATACCATGTGCTAGTAGATGGAAAGAAATATCCCGATTTCCACCTCCATGACGCATTATTATGCTACTCGGGCTACCATTATTATTATGCAATAGTTGGGTCACATGAAAATTTGGTGTAGTGAAAGCTATGGTTGTACTACAAAAGTAATTTTATTGGCGAAAACTCTGACTGGATGTTGGGAAATATATCAGATCCTACACTGACTACACCATCGCCAAGACAACCATCAAGAAGCAAGGCATGTAATCTCCTTTGCCTACCCCTATCGAGCCTTGGGAATCCATCTCCATAGACTATATGTATGTCTTCCCTTCTACCAAGCATGGTAATGAATTTTTGTTTATGATCATGGATAATTTTCTAAGATGGCTATATTGACAACCTACAATAGAATCATTACAATAGAGGACACTGCCAAACTCTTCTTTGAACGAGTATGGGTACATTTTGGGATCCCGTATACCATTATATAAAATTGAGATAGAAGGTTCCTAATCACATTTTGTTCAAGCCTTTTTACACTATTGGACACCAAGCTCACACATTTGACTGCATTCCATCCCCAGACTAATGGTCTAACAGAGGTCATCGATAAGATGATAGTGCACATACTCCACATGTACAACTCCCAACATCCACAAAATTGAGATGAGAGCCTCCCCTACGTATGAAAAAATTATAACAGATCTCTCCATAGCTCGATTGGTCACAATCCCTTTCAAGTGGGTCTAGGATTTCAACCATTATGTCTGATTTATGTTTCCATACCTCGTGTGACTACACAGAAAAAAAATCCACACATGTGTTTTCTGAGGCTGATAAAGAAAATAGCTTTATTAAACTTATCTATCACATCTGCCAACAAGTTCATGACATCCTGGATAAGTCTAATGCCAAGTACAAGTAGTGACATGTTCAACATCGAGTGCCACACAAGTTTTAGGCGGTTGAAAAAGTTTGGTTGCATTTGCAGAAAGAACGCCTATCCAGAGCTAATGGGGAGCTCAAACCACTTTGATATGGGCCTTACAGGATTATCAAGCTTTGGGAGACAATTATTTTGAGCTCAGCATTCCCCCATTCCTTGGCCTGCACCCAGTGTTTAATGTGGACCGCCTTCAACCATACTTTCCACCATTACTAGACACATAAGACCTTACAGAACAAATCACACCAACAAAGCTAAACCCTAATTGCATGGAATAAGCCACAAATGATTGGATCATTGATATAAATATCAAGAACACTCACTAGAAGAATATCCAGCTGTGTCGGGTTGTAAAAGTTGGCCAACTCCTTCACCAAGGGAAGTGGCTCACTAGGGACCAAGCTTAATAGAAGTTTCATCATCTCATGGAGGAACTCAATGTAATTGGGACCATTTATTCCTAAGGGAGGAGGACTAATCCATATAAATATTGGTGGCCACCTGCCTATTGCACCTAGACCCCCACCAATTTTTTTTCAATTTTTTAGTTTCCTTAATTATAGCACAATTTACTAATTTTGGCAGCTTTTTGTGTCCTGAACTTCCAGAACCATTTTGAAGCCCTAAGAAACATTTTTTGGGAAAACCTAGGAAAGCATGGGGCTTTGATTGATGTCGGTCACTCAAAAATTTTAGTCCTTAGATAGATATTTATAAAGAGGTATTGTGTGCGTCAAACAAAGATCGTATGCCAAAGTTATGTCCCCGTAAAGTTGATATACCAATTTACCAAAATGGAGCTCATAGTTTTGGTGCTTGATCTCCTGTGTTTAAGTTTTTGGATGTTTAGGGTTTTCCATTATTTATCAATAATAAATAGGCCTTTGAGCCTCATTGTAACATAATTAATAGGCACGTGTCTGCCACATCTCTTCTCAGAGATAAGCTACCATCGCTCGTGTTAGTTTATTTCCATTCTGTTTGTAAACATATTTCAGTTATTTGATATTAATGAAATGAGGTTTTATTCTTGCTGCATCTTCGTGTTTATGTTTATTTTTGTATTTTATTGCATTATTGGGTAATTATATATCATTCCAAGCTATGTAATTTGAATTACCCTCAAGGGTATATTCGAGTCTCTGTTCAGAGAAACACATCATGATCTATTACTGGTCATGAAGAATAAATATGCCAATTCCATTAACTTGTTGAAAAAAAACTCTGGTTCTTCTCTTCTATAGTGATTCCTTCTCTGATACCATGTATAAAATACAAATAGATTATACTTATCATGTAATATTCTAAAACAATAAATTTGAATCTATTCTACAAATTGTGGAAACCAATTACGATTGCACAATCACATGAAAAAGAAAGAGAAATAATTTCAATCGCACAACAAAAATATGTATCTGGGGAAAGCCTCATCTAAAAACCCCGCTATATGTATATTGCACTAACTCAAGAATATGAAACAATACAATTCTTCTCTTAGGCTTTAGAGATTTTTTCTCTATCTCTGATTGTCTCACTCTGATTTGAGTAGGTTTGGTCCAATACTTAACCAATTCCTTGCCCCTGTATGAAAAACATTTCTCATCCATTCTAGAGCGAATTTCGCCCCTGTTTATCAGGAAATTACCATCAATTGATTTCACAATACATCCAAGGCATCTTGATGACCTCATGCATGACCTGTAAAAATTTCTAATTATACAACTAATAGCATACTTCCTTTTAACTCCAATCTCAGTTGGGTCACTCTTAGAACTGACATGCAATGGCTATTTATAGAGAATCGTCAGTTATATTATTGATCATTTCATGTGAATTAAATTATATTTAATTCACTAGATTGACTCTCACTAGCTCATCCATCAATTAGAAGTAGTTAAACTGATTTTAACTCAAACAAACTGAGTTAACTAATTACAACTAAAATTAAACTCAACCATGCCTCCTATAATGTAGGAGACACTCTACATGCCTCTAGTTTGACCCTCAACTCGAGTTTAATGAGCTAATTAAGTCTTCCCGACTTATTTAACTCGTGCAAGATTTCATGTGATGTGGAATTACAATTTACTTCTAATTTAATAAAGGGAAAATTAAACTAGAATCCCTTTTGATGCCATTTTAAATATTTATTGTTTCCAATTTGAACAAATGGTTACATGGGCCTTAAGTTATAAATATTTGGGAGGTGCATCATACCCCCCTATTGAAACTATTGTTCATCCTCTAATCAAATTATTCATATTGTTAATTTCCATTCATTATGATGATGGTTTTTCTAACATCCGAGGATATTTCAAATGTGGTAGCCCATTCTAGGGGTAACCCTACATTTTTCTCAATTTCTATCCATTCCCTCTTTTTCTCTTCCTGATTATGATGTTTTTGTAGGCCTAGTATTAAGGGATGATTGAACTTGAGTCCAATCTAGTCAACTCCAAGTCTCTGAATGGTTGCTTTATACAAATTTTTCTTGGCTAGTGTAGTCCTTAATATTTCAAGTGAATGGTATTCTCTTACCTCTAAACCATGTGGTAATGTGTGCCATATTCTTTGACACGTTGATAGGATTTCTTCACCCAACAATCGAAAGGTATCCTCAAAGTTAAGGCTTGTATTCTCCCACCTTTCCTTGTATATTGGTGGTAAAATGGGATCTTCTCATATGAGCTTGTGATTGGAAATGAAGAGATGTGGGGATGGAAGTTTTTCCCTAACTCATAGTGGTTCCTATACCTCTTTAGCTAGTATTATTTTGACCTCCTTTGCCCTGTTCTCTTCAATATTCGGCTATGAAGACAGATCCATTAATTTTCCATTACCTAATTAAGAATTTGTGTCCCAAATGTTCATGTCACGCAGTACTAAATTATGCATGTAAAGTTCTGCAATTATGGTTATGTCCTTAATGTTACTTTGGAGACAAAAATCAATTTGTTTTCTTACATCCTACAAGGGAGGGGAACCTTTTTGTGCCAATGTTTTAATCCGAAACTAACACCACTTATATTTTAGAAATAAAGAATATTTTTTTGAAGGGTGTCTACAAATTTCTCTCTCATGCAACAACTTTTGTGTTTGTGGCAACTCAACCTTCAACTTCTTTTTTTCCTTCTGCAAATGATATCTTATATTAGCTTCATGAAACCTGAGGTTGGTCATTTATTCTCCCATATTTTTCATCTTCTCCTCCATGATTCCAATGACAACAAACCCTTTATATTATGATATATGAATCCATCTATATGTTTTACCTCTTTCTACCTCCATGTCAAAGAATAAGGCAAGTGCAAGGTGGATAGGGAGAAACTTCCCTTCCTCAATACAAGAATAATAAGAAGAATGTTATGGTTGAGGATCTAGTTCCTATATATTTATAATATACCCCAATGGTTCTAAAGTATTTTCATGTAGCTCTATAATTTTCCCTTATGGTACTGTGCTTTGTTCTAGAAGCATTGTATCTTGAGTGCTTGGCCTTTCTTCCTGAGCCTCTGGATTTTTTCCTTTGAGTGATGTGGAGGTCATCATAATTTTTTGTTCTTATTTCTTTTGATATTATTCCTCCTCAAGGCTATGTGACTCCTCAATGGTGATTATAGTAGAAGATGGTGGATGAAGTTTTCCAATGGGCCTTCTTTTTTTTCTCTTCCTTCTCCTAAAGTAAAGAGTATTTTCCCTAGGTTTCCTCATTTTGTAATATATTCGGGTGCTCAACGCTGCAAAGGTAGCAACAATTTATTCTTCTAATTTGTCTTGTAGATTGATCTCCCTTTCCCCTATTTTCTTCTTCTCTGCTAGTTTTGATGATGTCTCAATAGCCTCCTCCAGCCTCTGATTCTGTTAAATTTAGCTTGTTCAAACCCTTCCTTGACCATTTTTGCAATGCCTCTATTTCAACTTGTGTCTTTTTCTATTTCTCTACTTATTTTATTTTTCATTTATTTTATTCTTCCTTTGATACTTCCCATTCTATCTCATCTTATTTTTTTGATAACTATTTAGTTTCCTCTTCTATTTCCACCCCCCTCTAGCTATAGTTGAGATTCTATTTGAGTCTCCAAGAAAACTTCCATGTCGATGTCGATGAAATCAGTCTAGGAAAGAAGTTTATAAAAGATTTGCAGGACATCTAGAACTATCAATCTAATAAAATGACGGTGAGCTAGATAATGATTCTTTCCCACTTTCAATGTTATGACTTTTTATTTTGAGGACTGAAGGAGGAAATAATGAATGTTGAGTCTTTCTTGGGAAGGTAAATCCACTTGAAATATTAAGTGGTAAAGAAACCTAAACTAGTAGGCATATGCAATGTTGAGCCTACCCTCATAGGAAATGTATTTGAGTGTATGGTAAGCCACCTCATCCCATGGATATAGTAGGTTTTCCTTTCTCACTCCATTCTTGTCCTCCACAGGTTCCTTATTTTGAAGGAACAAATTTTTCTTTGCTATAGTATCCTCAGACCTCTCATCCTTATTCCATTTTACCCCCATAGGAAGTGTGGTTATTCTACAGAAAAGATTCGCACTGAGATAAATGATTAGGGAATTTACCACAATGATTACCTTGTTCCCATTTTGTTGTTGGAGATTTCAAGAAAATTCTAGAGCAATTTCATCATCAAAGCCTCTATGACTTCTCGAAAAAACCTAGCCAACGAAAATTTACAAAAAAATTCTAACCTTAAGGTTTTGATTGACCCTTGATGGGTTTCTTGGCTCTCTCCCATTAAATCCTCCTCCCATGACTTAATATAATTAAAAAAAATGGAGAAAGGAATTTTTTTCCTACTTCTACAAGAGCCTAGGGTTTCTTGTACAATGGGGAATATAGTAGGAGAGAAAAATTGATATTTTTTTCAAGTTTGGGGAAAGGAAAAAATACACCATGCACACCTTACTTATTTTACACACCATATAATTAAGTAAATACTAAACCCATTCAACTATTTTCTTCACTCCAATTCAAACTGTAAAATGCAGAGTATTTTCTTTTGATAATTGAGGTATTTTTTGAATACTTATGCCAAATTTTAGTGAGGATAAATTTTAACTTACATGTCCTTTGAATACTTCATTTTTTTCTCGAGGCTTGATGGTTGTTATTGGAGGAATTGGCTTTCTTGTAGCACTCTATCAGTTTCTTGTAGATACTTCCTGTAGATTCTTATAACTTTCTGTAGTGGGTTGTCTTGTAAATATTTCAGTTAGGTTTATCTTTTGTAGAAATTGTGGGGCATAAAAATTTTCAAATAGATCTTCTTAATAGGATTGAAGGACTTGACGTTAGTTGTTCATTCGTTGAGGTGATGGGATAAATGTGCAATGGTGACTTGGCCCCCACCTACCACATCATGCTCCACGTTCTATAATGAGTAAGGAACGATGGCCCTCCCTCATGATTCATTTCCATTTTTTTCTCGTTCTTCTCACACACGTGTGGGTGTCCTTTGGAGAAAAGTAAAGTTCACTGCTATATATGGTCGATGTTGATCATAACTAATTATGGCTATAAAAAATTTCCTTCTTACACTTTTAATGTTTGTTTAGGCTAAAATAGTTTCAAACGGTAAGTTTCTAAGAGATGCATACATGCACCTTACCTTTAGTGTTTCTTGTAGGTGGCATGTATGTTGTCGGTGGGTGTTGAGGCTACCTTTAATGATCTTGTTGAACACTTAGATGTTGTATCTTCCTTTGATTATATGGTGGATATTCTCATGTTGTTGCTACCACTCCTGGAGACCCCATGAAATCATTTTGATGCTGCTATTTTTTCACCAAATGGTTCTCATACAAGTAGCTGAAATGTTGTTGTTGTAGGTGGCCGAATATCATATAGCAACCTACAAGAGGTATTGTAGCTTCTAGGGTTCATTTTATTATCCTATGGATAGTGTGGATTTTCTGGTTTCTTCTATGAATAATGGAGACTTAGATATGTACGGTTTCTGAAGACTACTATAAAACTTTTTTGTTTCCTATAGTAGCCATAAAAGCTCCTTAGACTCACGATGTTTTCTTGCTAGAGCCTTAACAAAATTATCATAATTTAGAAGGAATATTTTGGAGGCGATGGAGAGGTACTTTTGACTTGTGATTGATGGAAAAGACTGGAAATGTTGGACTATTGTTAATGAACAGACTGGGAAAATTTTAGTGATGGAAATTTATCTTAAATATTAGAAACCTTGGCAAATCGTACTAATCCATAATATGAAAAATATAAAATGATTGGTGATATTTTAGTAAAAATATTCAAACCTATAATGATTTTATATAGTCTCTATCATTTTTTGGTGATTTTTGAGGTAAAATGTCTTTTTCTTATAAAATTTGGGCGAATCATTTTTACAAAAAAATGGAAATTGACGAATGTTTTTTTGGGAACAACATGGAAAATTAGCCAATCTGTGAATATTAGCCACTAAAATTTTCCATGTGAACAATAAGTGAAGGAAAAAATGAAATGTGGTAGGTGCTAATGGAATGTATGGATGTTAGGGACCCCTAGATACCTTCTTCTTGCTTATATATGAAGAAAAAATTAACGTTGCATTATTCATATTCATTTTGTGGTTCCTTGTAGAAATATAGGATATTCTTCTAGCAAGTAGGAACAACAAAGAAAACAAACTGAAGAGACTTGGCACTGATGGATGAAGCTTACAAATGGTGGAGAATGGATGAAAAGGATGTGGAGGAGCTTCCTAATTTCTCTGTAGGTTATTTTGCTCGTAAATGGAGACTGGTCTGTCTATATTGTTGTTGAATTTTCATTATACCTACACAATGTTTAGAATAGGTAACATAGATAATATTTTTTGTATTGTCATGTTTTTCTCTTTTCTCTTTTATCTTTATTTTATTTTATTTATTCTAAGGCCCACTGGCTACCTCATTGAGGCTTTTAGCCATAGTGGGTCTACCCAAGGTGCCTCAAGGGATTTTTTCACATGGGGATATTTTCTTTTCTTTTCTTTTCATTAGGGTCACTAGATATGTCAAGGAGGCTTTCAGCCCATGTTCCTGCCTCAAGTGCCTCAATGGAGGCTTTCACCTAGGGTTTTTTCTCTTTTTATTTATATATTTATTAAATGTGTTTCTCTATTTATTGAATTAACAAGATTAATCCTTGAGAGGGAATTCCTGTAGAAATTCAATCTCTAGCCATTCACTAGAAGTAAGATTTGTTCTTCATCAATTATCCTAATATGAATTGAGCCATTATCATGGAATTTTTCCACAATATAAGGTCCGAACCATCTATTCATGAGTTTTACTTTGAAATATTTGAACCTAGAATCATACAAGAGGGCCCAATCACCTTTTAGGAAGGTTCTATCCTTAATTTTCTTATCATGCCAGACTTTCCTTTGCAGTTGAACTAATTCAGTGTGTATTATATTTTGCAACCTTAGTACATCAATTGTATTTAATTTTTGTAGTCTCTCTTCTTGAGCTTTAGTGATGTCCATGTCAAGCTATGTTTCCATTCTTAGTTTATTGCACTTAAACTAAATGTATAGTGGGGCCTTATTTCCATAAACCAAAAGGGGGTGAACCTAGTAGTTGTCTTCGAAGTAGTGTTGTAGGCCCAAGTGCCCTCAACAAGCCTTTGTACCCAATATTTCTTGAAGCTACTAATGACCTTAGTAAGAGTGATTTCTAGTGCTCTATTAGTCACCTCCAGTTTCTCATTTTCTTGAGGGTGATATGGGGTATATTTTATATGTCTAATATGATGTTACCTCATGATCCTCTCTATAAAATTGGAAGTGAAATGAGAACCCTGGTATGTCACCAGTTCCCTTGAGAAACCAAATTTGTAAAATATGTTTTCCCTTAAGAATTCTGCTAATTTTTGTTCTATTACTACCTTGACTACTTTCATCTTATCCCACTTGGTCAAATAGTTTGTGCACAAAATGATTTACTTCTTCTATCCAAATGGGGGTTTAAAATCGACAATGAATTCCATGTCCCACTTCTCAAATGAATAGGAAGTCACTTGAGGTTGTAAAGGCATCTCACCTATCTAAGTAGGTTTACCCATACTCTTATATTCATCACCTTGTGTAGTGTATCTCTTGACATCTGGATGAAGGGTAAGGCAGTAGTATCATTCCTGAAGAATATTGTAGGCTATCCTCTTAGCATAAAAATGGCTCCCACAGGGTCCATCATGATAGGATAAGAGGATTTCATAGAACTCATATTCCCTTACACATCTTCTTAGAATCTAATCAGGCCCCAACCTAAAGATATTTCCCCAAATCTAAGTATAAGGAGCACTTTTCCTCACAGTATTTCTCTTCTCCTTTGAAGAAAAATGAGGGGGAAACTAGCCAAAAACTAAAAAAAAAATTATATCAGAAAACCATGGAGAAAATAATGATATGGAAATAAGGTACCTTCACATCAGGGAGTTCTTCATCCACCATCTCTTCATTTTCTACAGACAAGGTTATTCTAGACAAGGTATTTGTAACAACATTTTCTTTCCATGCTTTTTCAACAATGGTCAAATCAAATTGTTGTAGAAGAAGTAACCATCTAATGATTCAATCATTTACATAAGGTTTTTTCATCAATTAATTTATTGTAGCATGGTCAGCATGCAAAAAATTCTGATATCCATTAATGTAGTACCTGAATTTATTGAAAGAATGTACAACAAATAAAAGTTATTTTTCGATAACTTTGTAATTAATCTCATCCTTAGAAAATTTCTTGCTAATGAAATAGATGGAATGAGGGAATTTTACTTCAATCTATCCTGGTCCTTTCCCAACTTATTTTTCTAATGCATCTGTGTGGATGTGGAAGGGCAAGGCCCAATCTGGTCCCTTAAGGGTTGGTGTAGTTTTCAATTTGTTTTTTATTTCCTCAAATTCCTTTTTAGATAGGTTTTTCCTACACAATTTTGAATAATTTTTTTACTATACAAAACAAAGATGAAGAAATTTTGTTTAAATCCTTAATAAATATTCTGTAGTACCTAGCAAGTCATAAAAAGCTTCTAACATGTTTCTATTTTTTACGAACAAGAACCTTTCTAATGATTTTTATTTTGTTATCATCAACCCAAATTCCTTATTTAAAGAGGAAATTCCCTAAAATAATTCCTTCATTCATAAAAAATGGAACTTTTCTGGGCTCAAGGATAGATTCATTTCCCTGCATATTTGCATAACTTTACATAGGTTGGAGATATATTCTTATAAGGAATCTCCATAAGGTGTGAAATCATCATGTAAATATCTACTAAGTCATTAACAAGGTCAGAAAAAAATATCAATACCACCCTATAGAAAGTGGTAGAGGTATTACATAAGAAAAATGGAAGGACCCTGCGGGAAAATATCCCCCATGAGTAGGTGAAAGTAGTCTTATCCTGGTCTTTAGGACTTATTTGGATCTGATTATACCCGTTCAATTCATCCATAAATGAAAATAAAGAGCATCAAAAACTTGGTCAATAAAAGGCAAGGGAAAATAATATTTCTTGGTGGATTTATTAAGTTCTCCGTAATTAATTAAAACTATCCATTTGCCATTATTCATAAGGACAATTACTAAATCGGACACCCACTTAGTGTTCGAAATTGGGTTGATAAAACTTGCATCCAATAATTTATGTAGTTCCTCTTTTAAAATGTATTTTAGTGCACGGTTCATTCTTCTATGTGATTTTAAAACATGTTTATGGTCTTCCTTAATGTATATACAATGAGTGCATATATAAGGGTGAAATCCTTTCATCTCCTTGTAGTGCCATGAGAATGAATCAATATTTTTCCTCAAGACAGTGAGGAATTTATCTTCTTGATCACTTGAAAGAAAGGGGTTGATTTTATGAGTTGTAGAGGGGTTGATTTTTTGAGTTTTATAGGGGTTGATTTCTGTGTCTTTTACATTACATTGGTTTGTACCAATAACGATTAAATATTCCCATGATTTTTCATTGGAGATGGTAGGTTATCCTAAAATTTTTTCTTTTAGACCATAAATATTTATGGCAACATGATATTTATTTTGTAGAAGTTTTTCAATCAAATTGTCCTTATCCAATTTATTAATACCAATAGTGGGTTTTAAGGTGTATGTAGGACATAGATATGACTGATAAAATTATTCATCTTTCTCTAATACCCACACAAGAAAATCATGTTCAATGAGGGGTTGGGTAGGAGGATATAGTACAAAATGTTTTATTAACTGCCCATTTGGGATTGTCATATTTCAAACCCTCTAACTGATGTAGGCATAAAATGTGGCCAACCAAGGTCTTCCTAGGGTAAGAGGATAGACATTAAACTTGGTTTTAGGCTGAAGAATAAGGAAATTAGTAGGGTGCTCCCACAAATCAGTGGAAACCATGAAATCCTCAATTATTCCCTATAGTGATATTATGGATATTATTAGGAATCTATAATTTTAGCAGATTGGTGAGACTAAAACTATAGAAGCAACATTATTTCAACCAACTTTGGGTTTCTAGTATCTAGCCCTCCTGAATCTGGAGAGGGATCTCTCCAATAAGTGCAAAGATGGATTTGTCGTTGAAGTTTTTGGTAATGATATTAGGCTAGTTATGAAGGCCAAGGGTTTTGTTTGTTTTTTGGATGGTTGAGCATGATTACTGTTTGAGGTGTAAAGTCCCAAATTCAAAGAGTTTCAAAGGTGAGAAGTTGCAAGTGAATAGAACAGCTAGGCTAAAAAGATAGATATAACGTTGGTTTTCAGTCCATTGGGCTATGGAGTCATAAAATGGCTTTAATTGAATAACAACATCAAGAGTGATCCAAGGGTCAAGTCATATACATCACAATATTATTGAGATTATAATGATGGAATAGGAACAATAAAGTGCTGGAGAGGTGGAAACTGATAATAATTTCACAAAGGATTTACAATCAGTCCAAAGAAGAAAAGCCTCTTAAGTAACTATTTAAAACCAACCAAGTGTAGGGCTAACCATTGACCTCTTGGGCAAGTTTGTATTAAAGCAGCTTAATTGACAAACGATCCAGTAATCCACATAATTACCTTTAGAAAGTATGAAAACATATAAGAGAAGATAGAGTATAAACTAAAGATCAGATAAAGTACTTTTAAACCTAGTCTGCTTTCAGTTAATACCAAAAGAAACTTTCAAAATCTGCCTTTGGATAAAAGAAGCTAGAAACAGGGAAAACCATTACTTTCTAGTCTAACTTTAATAAGAAAATAAAGAAAATAACTTTCAAGAAAAATGTTTAAGGCAAACAGTAGGACGAGGGAATTCCAGCATTCCTAACTTCTTAAACTGTATTGAATCATTCTTAAATAAACAAATTGGAGGAAAACATTGAGATAAAGCTTTTCAGTCAGAGAAGGTTACTGATGTACAGTAGGTCCTAAATCTATAAATGCTGTTATTTATTAGAGAATAGTGAAAAATATGACATACATAGAAGGAAAAAAATAACAAAGAAAGAGGCACCTCACCAGTGATATAGACCAGGATCAAAAGAAACATCTTGTTTATTGATGTCAAACCAGTTACAGTACTCAGGTCCAATGTTTCAGTTCAGCAATCATCTTCACTATCCAGCCTAACTAATCTAACACAAATAGAGCTTCAAGGGCTAATGAACACTATTTACAGATAGAAGTCTCAAGCTCAATTACATTACAATGTTCAGCAACCTAATCAACCAACCCCTCACTCATCTTCTACATAAGTATATATAGAAGAATGAGGAGGTGAGATCTGATAAAAGATCTCCAATTATAATTAATACAGATTTAATGGCTTCTTGGCCTTTGAGGGGCTCAATGAAGAAACATTACATGGGTGCACTCTGTATTAAATGATTTACATAAAGATTTAAGCTCGGTGGGAACTTTTGTTGACCTTTGAGGCTCTGTGTGGCATCGAAGTAACTCTACAGATGTTTTTCATTAATTTCCTTGGAAAATTTTCCTCTTTGGCTGCGTTTTGAGACAAATATCTGATCCTGATCAACAAATTTGGCCTCTGATTGAATACTTTGAGGCACATGTGGCATCGTGGTAGCTAGAGGGATCAATTTGCCTCAATTGTGGCGGTGGAGGTTTCCCTATCGATAAAACACTTCAGATTTTCTTTAAATTGTGTTTTAAATCGGGGATTAGGCTTTTGATAAACATTCTTAGCCGTGATCCCCACAAAATCTGTCTTTAATCCTCTATTCTAATAAATTTTGGCCTTTGTCACTGATACTCTCTGACTGTGCGTGATTCATGGTTTTTGCTGGTATGCAGGGCCGTGCAGGGTCATGTGGCATCAATGCTTCATGAACGACTGATGAAAACGTGGATTTAAGACCTGTGAATGATTTCCCCCAGTGAATCGAAGGCAAGAGGATCGTCACCCTCTTCTTTCGAATTTTCTTCAAAAATGGCGAGAAAACCATTTAAACCCTGAAAAATACAAACAAATATTAAAAAATCCTGCACATATGGGTTTATTGCCGCAGAAGGCATGTGGAGGAAGCGTGGCCATTGGATGGCATCATCCAACAGTCAGGATTGATCGGGAGAAGGCAGAAGAATTGTTAAATCAGAGTCGTCGATCGCGCAGAGATTGACGGTTGGGAGTGGAAACGGGAAGTCAAAGTGGAAAACGTTGACTGGGCGATCGAATCAGGGCGATGGAATGTGGTCCGTCGATCTGTAGATCAGATCGACGGCGGAGATATATTGAATGCCGCACTGTAGCACGGTTAACTGTCGAGCATCTTCGTTGAGCGATAGCCGTCGGATGGCTCGCCCCAGATCAGACGGTGGATGCCAATATCGCGCGGGGTCCACGTCCGAACGTTAATGCGTGATGGGCAACGGTTTTATGAACAGTGCCCAAGACACATGTCAACTGCTGAATGGAATCGCTAGCGTTTTGGAAAAAACCACTGTCGCCCAAAGGCGGTGCGATGAATACCGCACGGTTTTGGAATTGGTTAGTGGATGGCAGGGACCACTGGGGAGATGGACTCCGCACCGTATGATCTGCAGATCAGATCGATGGTGTGGAACGGCCGAAACTTTGAACTAGCAGAAAAATTAAAATATAATAAAGCCGACGAGTTTTGATATATATCCAAAGGTTTTAAACTTTTGGCGGAGAAAATATAAAATGGCTTGGTGCCCGATTGCAGGGCCTCGGGTTATATGGGAGAACATATGACCGGGGTTTAAAAGAGGAGGGTCTTAATCGCGATTGGAACTTTCAAACATACCAAAAATACTTGCGCGCTTTGGATTTTCTCTGATGTAATAAGCGCCGAAAGGTTTAGCACTTGGTCTTAGCACCATGGGCATACGGTGGGGGAGGAGTTGAGACCTGGCCTAAAGGGGCTTAAACCGTTAATACAAAAAATGGGTTTTTTCATGATTTTCAATGGTTTTCAAAGGGTTTTGGGGTTTCGGTAAGGTTAAAGAGTGAGTCTTTAACTTTGTAAAAGTGATTTTCATGAGGGGAAGGAGAGGAATTATGAAAACAAAGGAGTTTTATGGAGAAAAAGTTGAGAAAATGAGGGTTAGTTTTGGAAGAAGGGAAAAGGGAAAAGGTGCTTGCAGCAGTATTCTAGCTTGGAAATCAGCAGGATTTCTAAGTGTAAAATGGGAATAGCAGTGAAGTTCAGATAGAGGATAGCCATGAGGACTTCAAGAGTCTTCAAGAGCCAACAACTTTTAGCGATGAAATTTGTTCCTTGAAGGCTCAAAAATTCTTAGCCACATTTTTCTATAACAAATTTTATAGGTGGCTAACAGTGGCTCCACTTGGGGATGATGCCTTCTTGAAGGCATCAAGAAATTCATACTTGCATTTTCTGGGAGGCTGACCTATGCCTAATCCATTGGGCTGCCCTTCCTTTGCTCAGATGACTTTCTCTGAAAACATATTAGCAACCATAAAAATAATGGATCTTTATCAATACAAGCTTCTACCTACCCAATCCTACTGATCTAACTTTTTTTCTTCATTAGAGTGCACTTGGATTGGCAAACTCTTTTACAACATTTTATTCTTTTGAAAGCAGGAAAACTAATATATTTCTACTTCTTATTTCTCCCTGAACTTAGATTAAACAGTTGAGTTCAGATGCTTCTCTACCTATTCTACTATCTGTTGGGATTAAATTGTCCAATCAGATTTTTATTCTCTAAATTCTACAACAAAAATTGAAAAGCACTCAAGTCAGGATTGAACAGTCTAACTTGATGCTGGTCCATGGCATAAAGACAAGCTGCACATAGACATTTATTTTGCAGAAAATTAAATCAAAATGGAAGGCTTAAGATCTGAAAGTTTCTCATCATGGCCTATTCTTTTCACAGCTCTGTTTTGAATTTGTTTGAGCTGTTTTTCTTTGTTCTCTGGTTCAGATTTTGAGTTGATTTGAACCAGATTTACATCTTTTTTTACTCAAGAAAATAGAACGTTTTTGAGTCATTTTCTCTTTGGAAACTTAGGTTCAGAGTTTGATCATGTTTGAACCTTTAATTTCTATCCTAAACTATCTACTGATAAGCCAATATTAAACAGTTTGGCAAATCGAATTCACTATCCTATCAGCAGAAAATTTAAAGATTAGTCAAGCTTAGACAGTTTGACTAACTAGAAGTGTGTTTTGTAGGAGTGGCATTTAAGCTTGCACACTTTTAGAATTTGTTTCTCTTTTTTGGTATGGGGCTATACCTTTCTTGTTTTCATAATATGCCCTCTTTTCTTTCTTTTCATTGTTTTTGTATTTTTTATTTTTACAACTTTGAATGCAATGGTGGATGAAATATTTATAGTGGAAAAAAGATAAAAAGGCTTTTGCAACATAACATGGATCAAGAGAAGTAATGCTTAAGCATCCTGCCATTGACAGGACCTCCAAACAATTCTGCTCCATTTAACTCCTGCAAGAAAAATGCATTGTTACCAGCACCTAAATGAATAGAGTAAGGGCCAAGCCATAAGTTGTCAAATTTTCCATGCTTGCCCTTCTCTTCCTTCCTTGAGTCCCAATTTAAAACTTGGTCCCCAATTTTGAAATTGTTGGCCTTTGTTCTTCTGTCAAAAATATTTTTAATGCTGATCTGTTTCTAAAATGATTTGTTATAAACTTCCTCTCTGGTTTGCTGAATATGGGTGGTCTGATTTATTCTTCTGAGCATGTCATTATCTTTAATTTTCAACTACTGAATCAACTTCATTACTGGTACACCAAGGCTGTTTGGAAAAATTGCATCAGTACCATACACCAGCTGAAAAGGTGACGTACCAATAGATTTCTTCAAAATCAATCTGTCAGCCCACAGTGCAAGAACTAGCTTTGTGTGCCAAGACTTTTTGTTGTCTTCCAACAGTTTCTTGATTATGTTCACTAAAATTTTTTTTGAGGATTCTGCAAATCCATTACCTTGACGGTAATAGGCCATGGAATTCCCCAATGTTATCTGATATCTATGACAGAACTCAACCATCTTGTTTGATCTGAATGCTGCTGCATTATCAATGATAATCTTGGTAGGACAGCCAAATCTGGAGAGAATGTTATTCTCCATAAATTTTATGATAACTCTATCATTTGCCTACCTACAAGGTATGGCTTCTATCCACTTAGTGAAATAGTCTGTGGTAGTGAGAATCCATCTAAGCTGGGCAGAAGATGGGGGATGGATTTCTCCTATGAAGTCAAGTCCCCACTATTGAAATGGGGCTTCAACAGTGATTGGATGTAGAGGCAGGGGTAGAAATTTTCTTTTGCCTTCAAAGAGTTGACATTTGTGGCAGGCTATGATCATCTTGTGCACATCATGGAAAAGAGTAGGCCAATAGAAACCAGCCCTCAAAATTTTGTTGGCTGTTGTCTTCCAGTACAAATGACCTCCACACTCTCCTTCATGGAACTGGTATTTAACCTTCTATGCATCAAACTCAGAAAAACATTTAAGCAATACACCACTTGCATTTTTCCAATAAAGACATCTATCTATAATGCAATAGTTTACAACTTTTAACTTTAAGAATCTTACCTTTGTTTTTGTCAAACCAGGAGGTGTATTCAATTTAAGAAAAACATAAATAATATCAGCATACCAAGGAGAATTCATAAAATGATCTTCAACAATAGGAGTTGAGAATCCTTCTTGGTTATCCAAAGCATTAATCATATTAATATCAGGAACTTCAAAATTTGATTCAGCCATTAATCTAGCTAGACCTTGGCCTTTGATGAGTTTAGTGGGTTTTATCTCTAAATCATATTCAAGAATAATAGCAATCCACTTACCTCTCTTACCATCTGGGTCCTGCGTTATAATTTCTTTAACAACTGAGTTTGGGACAAAGGAAATGGTGTGTGAGTGAAGGATGTACACTCTGAAGTCTTTCAAAGCTTTAACCAAAGCAAACTCTTGTTTCTCCATAATGTTATACTTCAGAGGGACATCCCACAATGCCTTACTAAAGAATGCAATAGGCTGCTCTTGTCCTTGCATATTTTTCTGTAAAAGGACAACAGCTATGGTATGTTTTGATGCAAATGAAAAAATATAAAAATATTTTGAAAAATCAGGACTTATAAGAACCAGTGTTTTGGTTAATGCTTGTTTCACCAGCTCAAAGGATTTCTTTGCTTCCAAGGTCCATTTTACCCCTTTATCCTTTTTTAACATGTTTGTGATATTCCTAAGGAGCTCAGCCAAGTTGGGGATGAACCTTCTCAAAAAGTTAATCTTTCCGATGAAAGATTGCAACTCTTTGATGTTTCGAGGATGAGAGATTTGTAATATGGCCTCAATCCTCTTTGCATCTATCTTTATACCCTCTTCAGAAATGATGTGCCCAAGAAGTTTACCTTCTTGGAGACCAAAAAGTGTCTTCTTAGGTTTAAGGATATTCCAAACTTTCTACACTTCTCGAAAACCTTTCTTAAATGTTCTAAATGCTCTTCATCTATTTTTGAAAACACAGTGACATCATCTAGATAGATAATGATGAAGAATCCAAGTTCCTCCGAGAATGCTATGTCCATGGCTCTTTCAAAAGTTGATCCAACATTCATTATACCAAAGGGCATTTTCACATACATGAAAGTGCCCCATGGTGTAGTAAAGGCTGTCTTTAATTGATCAGCACCGTGAACTAAAATCTGAGTCTACCCTGAATAGAAATCAAGCAAAGAAATTCTTCTAGACCTTACCACCCTTTGTAAAATATGGTCCATCTTGGGTAAAGGGTAGTTGTCTTTTAATGAAGCTTTGTTTAAGTCTCTAAAGTCTATACAAAGACTAATTTCTCTAGTTTTCTTCCTAACAGACATCAGATTAGACACCCACTCAGAGTATCTAATAGGGACAATAATACCAACATCATACATTTTCATGATCTCCTTCTGAACCAAAGGCAACTGGACAGGGTTTATTCTACGCAGTTTCTGTTTAAATGGCTTTTGGTTTTCTTTGAGGGTAATTTTGTGCTGTATTATTTCAGTGTCATAGGACTTAAGATCTTCGTAACTCCACACGAAAACATCAGAAAACTCTTTAAACAGCTCGATGTATTTGAGTTTAATGTGAGCTGGTAAAGTCTTGGACAGTTTAATCATTTTCGGCTTAAGTTCGTTGCCAATATTACATTCTTCCACTTCAGTCTCTACAGGTTCCATTTTTGGTTTCTTTTCCACATCGTTAAAATTGAACAACTCTTCTAAAGGGGCCAGACCCTTAGGAAAACTTTCATCTTTAGAGTGCAGAGTTTCTAACTCCTCTGTTTCTAACTCTGCATTCAATTCTATTTTGTTTATAAGTTTACATGTTAACAAGTTTATATTAGTAAGTTCAGGAGATGGTTCTTCTTCATCAAGAAAATTTTCTTCCCTGCAGTCTGTTTCATAGTCTGAGTCTGAACTATTTAGTTCGAATTCATTTCTGAATTGCATGAAGTCTTCTATTTGTTTGTCATTGTCAAACACCTGCCAATACTTCTCATTATCAGGCACAACTACTCTAAATTTTATCTGAGTTGTGCAGTCTTTGGTGTTATATGGCGTTAAGCATGTTCTAGCTGCAAAGGCTAAATTGTGGGCCGCAACATTTCCTTTTCTTGGGACAAAAAACAGTTTGGACTCCTCAAATGTTTTCAAAAGGTCCATGACATCGTTTTGGTAGGCCCTAAGTCTGGGATGATTTGCGTTATACTCCCTATTGACCTGCCTAATGACTACCTCTGAATCCCCGTGAACTTTAATTCTTTTGGCTCCTATCTTTTTCAACAAACATAAGCCTAGGAGAAGGGACTCATACTCTGCTATGTTATTGGAACACTGAAAGTTTAGTTTGCAGGAAATGCTTTCTATGTGGTTGTTTTCAGTGTTAGTAATCCAAACACCTACACCAGCATTGTTCTTCGTGCAAGATCCATTAAAATACATAATCCATAGAGGACATTTCTTAGTTTCATCCTGGTTACTGTCCTCTTCAACTAATGTGCTTTCTTATTGCTCTTGAGTATTAGCACTGAGTTGAATTTATTTCATTTCCTCAGATATATTATTGGGGTGAGGACCGCTTTCTTGACTTTCACTGTTTAAAAGCAAAGGAGACATAATTTGTGGCTCAAGACCTGTGTTTTGTTTGCTAGATTTTACAGGTTCAGCAAAATTTTCAGACACACCTACATTGTCTTGTTCTTGCTCTCTATCTATCATTAATCTTGTTATAGTGACCTGTTCACTAAATGTTTCATCATTAAACATTATAAAAGAATCAAGGCTTGTATTTACAGAATAGAGGGGAGAGTTTTGTAGTCTGTCTTAACTTGTAATTGTGAATTTCATATGGGACTCCCTGTAAAGTCTTCTAGTTTGATTGAAAACAGGGATAGCCGCATAGGTCATGTCCATTTGCATAGTTCCTTGTAACTTAGTCCCCCAAGATATTAATAATAACATTCCATATTTTGGGGGCACATCAGCCACAACAATATCCATGACTAAACATTTGGCTGGAATTTGGGCTAAGTTAACACAGAGGTCTTTGATTAATCCTAAAAATTTTACTCTGTTGGAATCAAAGGAGTAAAGGTCTTTGTAAGGTCTAGTGATTTCTGGACCCAGGCTCTCCATTACAGCTTTTGGCATTAAATTATGAGAAGCCCCGGAATCATGCATAACGTTGTGAAAAATTTTGTCATGAATGTTTAAACTCACATAAAAGGGAGGAACAGGTCCCTCTTGATATATACCTTCAATCTTAGGACAAAAAATAAGCTCTGGTTGGTCATCATTAAGATTGACTGTATCCTCATTTTCTTCTATTTTTAAAGCCTTCAAAATTTGGGTTCTATATACATGTTGGGCAGCTAACTCAGTCAAGGAAACAGAGATTTTTATTTTTGAAATTTCCTGCTCAAGGCTCAAGGCTTAAGGGAATTTGGTTCTTTGAAGAACTTGTTTCAGCCTTATTAGTTGTCATTCTATCAGCAATATCAGCTTGATGATTTTTTTTATTTACACTTGACAAAAAAAAATTCACACGAGTACTAGCTGAAGTGCTAGTACTACTAATGTCTGCACTCTGTTTCTCATTGTTTTGAGTGTCTTTTTCTTTATTATTACTAGAATCTACAGCCACTGTTTTATCCTTTCGTTTGACAACTTTAGGCTTGTTTGCAGTGCTGTTTTGTGAAGATTTATCAGAGGTTTTGTTGTTGGGGGTTTGTTGACTGGATTTGCTTCTGAGGTCATATTCTTTTTGAGGTTATATGATGACATTTTCCATGTCTTGATAATAATTTTCATCATCATCTCTTTTGTCATCATAAGGTGTGTATAGACCTTGTTTTCTACCATAATGAAACTTAAAGTCATCATTATCTACCCCCAGCATGTTGATACCATCATCCTCTGCTATTTCATCTGTTTCCTCAACCTCACTTACATAGTTTTAATGAAAGGGAGGAGTGATCTGTTGATCATCTTCCCTAGGTCTGTTTGGAGGTTGGTTCCTTCTAAAATTCTGATTATGGTTCTGATTTCTACTTTGAGGAGCAGTTTGGTTTTGGCTTGCATGTGCTCTCTTAATTATGCTCATCTCTTTCATCATTTCTTCCATCATTTTTTCCATCTTTGAGTTTGAATTAGAAGGTGTGGATTCCTCTCTAAAAGATACTCTCTTTTCAGTTTTCATTCTTGCTCTCTTCTCCATTAAGTTGACTTCCAGAGAAAGAGCTCCTTTTTGCATATCTTCAAGAGTTGCAAAATCTCTCTCTCTCAGCTGATAGGTCATGTCAGAGTCAAACCCTTCAGGAAACTTGTTTAAAGCTGAGCCCTGCGGAGGTTTTAGTTCTGGGGAAAGTGCATTATACACACTATTGAATCTAGTGCAATAAGCTTGCACACTTTCCCCAGTGTTTCTATGGAGGTTCTTGTAGTCAGAAAGGACTTGGAGAGGGCTTTTCTTTATTTGTAATTTGTTTAAGAATGTTTGATGGAAGGCTTGGAGATCATTAATACTATGGGGGGTTAAACCTTTAAACCATTTTCTTACTTCTCCACAAAAGCTCTGAGAAAATAACCTAAGATTGAAAGAATCATCATCAATTTAATTTCTTTCAAAACCTAGTCTGCTTTCAGTTAATACCAAGGGAAACTTTCAGAATCTGCCTTTGGAGAAAAGAAGCTAGAAACAGGGAAAACCATTACTTTCTAGTCTAACTTTAATAATAAAATAAGGAAAATAAATTTCAAGAACAATGTTTAAGGAAAATAGTAGGACGAGGGAACTCCAACATTCCTAACTGCTTAAACTGTATTAAATCATTCTTATATAAACAAATTGGAGGAAAACATTGAGATAAATATTTTGAGTCAGAGAAGGTTACTGATGTACAGTAGGTCCTAACTCTATAAATGTTGTTCTTTATCAGAGAATAGTGAAAAATATGACATACATATAAGGAAAAAAATAACAAAGAAAGAGGCACTTCACCAGTGATATAGACCAGGATCCCAAGAAACAGCTTGTTTATTAATGTCAAACCAGTTACAGTACTCAGGTCCAATGTTTCAATTCAGCAATCATCTTCACTATACAGCCTAACTAATCTAACAAAAACAGAGCTTCAAGGGCCAGTGAACACTATTTACAGATAGAAGTCTCAAGCTCAATTACATTACAATTTTTAGCAACCTAATCAACCAACCCCTCACTCATCTACAGAAGTATATATAGAAGAATGAGGAGGTGAGATCTGATAAAAGATCTCCAATTATAATTAATATAGATTTAATGGCTTCTTGGCCTTTGAGGGGCTCAATGGAGAAACATTACATGGGTTCACTCTGTATTAAATGATTTACATAAAGATTTAAGCTCGGTGGGAACTTTTGTTGACCTTTGAGGCTCTGTGTGGCATCGAAGTAACTCTACAGATGTTTGTCATTAATTTCCTTGGCAGAGTTTCCTCTTTGGCTGTGTTTTGAGACAAATATCTTATCCTGATCAATAAATTCAACCTATGATTGAATACTTTGAGGCACATGTGGCATCGTGGTAGCTAGAGGGATCAATTTGCCTCAATTGTGGCGGTGGAGGTTTCCCTGTCGATAAAACACTTCATATTTTCTTTAAATTGTGTTTTAAATTGGGGATTAGGCTTTTGATAAACATTATTAGCCGTGATCCCCGCAAAATCTTTCTTTAATCCTCTATTCTAATAAATTTTGGCCTTTGTCACTGACACTCTCTAATTGTGCCCGATTCATGGTTTTTGTTGGTATGCAGGGCCGTGCAGGGTTATGTGGCATCAATGCTTCATGAGCGATTGATGAAAACGTGGATTTAACACCTGTGAATGATTTCCCCCGGTGAATCGAAGGCAGGAGGATCGTCACCCTCTTCTTTCGAATTTTCTTCAAAAATGTCGAGAAAACCATTTAAACCCTGAAAAATACAAACAAATATTAAAAAATTGTGCATATATATGCTTATTGCTACAAAAGGCATGTGGAGGAAGTGTGGCTGTTGGATGGCATCATCCAACAGTCAAGATTGACTGGGAGAAGGCGAAAGAATTGTTAAATCAGAGCCGTCGATCGCGCGGAGATCGACGGTCGGGAGTGGAAATGGGAAGTCAAAGTAGAAAACGTTGACTGGGCAATCGAATCAAGGTGATGGAATGTGGGCCATCGATCTACGGATTAGATCGATGGTGGAGATCTATTGAATGCCGCGTCGTAGCCCGATTAACTTTTGGGCATCTTCGGTGAACAATAGCCATCGGATGGCCTGCCCTAGATCAGACGGTGGATGCCAATATCGCGCGGGGTCCACGTTCGAACGTTAACGTGCGATGGATGGTGCTTTTATGAACAGTGCCCAGGACGCGTGTCAACTGTTGAATGGAATCGCTGGCGTTTGGGAAAAAAATGCCATCGCCGAAAGGCGGTGCGATGAATACCACGTGATTTTGGAATTGGTTAGTGGATGGCGAGGACCATCGGGGAGATGGACTTCGCACCGTCTGATCTGCAGATCATATCGACGATGCGGAACGACCGAAACTTTGAACTAGCGGAAAAATTAAAATATAATAAAGCCGACGAGTTTTGATATATATCCAAAGGTTTTAAACTTTGGGCAGAGAAAATATAAAATGGCTTGGTGCCCGATTGAGGGGCTTTGGGATATATGGGAGAACATATGACTGAGGTTTAAAAGAGGAGGGGCTTAATCACAATCAGAACATTCAAACATAGCAAAAAGACTTGTGCGCTTAGGATTTTCTCCGATGCGATAAGCGCCCAAAGGTTTAGCGCTTGGTCTTAGCACCATGGCCATATGGTGGGGGAGTGGTTGAGACCTGGCCCAAAGGGGCTTAAACCCATAATACAAAAAATGGGTTTTTTCATGATTTTCAATGGTTTTCAAAGGGTTTTGGGGTTTCGGTAAGGTTAAAGAGTGAGTCTTTAACTTTGTAAAAGTGATTTTCATGATGGGAAGGAGAGGAATTATGAAAAAAAAGGAGTTTTATGGAGAAAAAGGGGAGCAAATGAGGGTTAGTTTTGGAAGAAGGGAAAAGGGAAAAGGTGCTTGCAGCAGTATTCTGGCTTGGAAATCAGTAGGATTTCTAAGTGTAAAATGGGAACAACAGTGAAGTTCGGACAGAGGATAGGCATGAGGACTTCAAGGGTCTTCAAGAGCCAAAAATTTTTAGCAATGAAATTTGTTCCTTGAAGGCTCAAAAATTCTTAGCCACATTTTGCTATAAATTTTTTTATAGGTGGCTAATAGATATGTCGTCAAATTGCAGAACAATAGTGGTTTTCCATAGGGATCCATAGAGATTGAGTGTTAGCATAGTATCATTAGTTATGAAATTGATTGCAACCCCTAATTAGATGATGAAAATGGGGACTATAATGTTGTTAATTTTCACATTTACTATTAGGCTTTCATGATCCAAATACTTTTGGATGATGACCTTCCCAAGCATGAGATCAACTAGTTGTACTATGACATTAATAGTAGGGAAATATTTTCTTCTCCTTTCTTGCCTCCTAAGAAATTCATATTTGATTAATATATTATATATAGGAACATTCATGATGGCTTGCAAAAGGTAAATATTGACACAAAATTTTCAATTCTACCAAAATTTCAACTTCTTATGGGGTCCATGTTTTAGGAAGGGATCAACCTTTCAAGATAAGGAGGTTTTTTGGCTCAAGGAGTGACGCCTTCCTTCTCGTCTTCAATGATTTATGTTGGAGAAGGTGGTTTATCATTATGAAAAACCTTCCAAGACCCAAGGTATATTTCTTGTATTTCTAAATGATAGGTAGGATAGGGTGTATCTCCTTTTTATACTAGTTGGCCTTGCTTATTTTTGGGGTCTCGGTGTAGTTGAAAATAATATTGTGGTTGTTTTGGAGGATTGTTTTATGGTAATTTTTTTTGAGAAGGAGGAGGAATTAAGGAAGGTGGTTGGGATAATTGAGGCCTCCACCTTGATGATGGATTACCCTATTAAGGAGGTTGGTGTTGGTATGGTTGAAAAGGAGAAATGACAAGTTTGAGAGGACAGGACCATGGAGTAGGCATATACCAAGGTGAGGTTATAGGTGAATACCAAGGTTTAAATTCTATGTTATAAATTGTATTTAAAGAGGAGGGATAGTTCATACCTTGTTGATATGATATGTGGAATGGTGCCATATTTTGGTTAACAAATCATAACTTCTTGAGGCCTTGTTTGACTCCTTGGTATATTACTTTCAAACCTAGAAAATATGGACATTTTTCAATTGAATGGTTCCCTTCAGACGCATAACATATTCCTATAATATTTATGGTATCTCATTTCTAATATGCCACTTTGTAAATATTCATAAAAAGATGGTTAATTCTCTTTCTACTTCTTCTTATTTTTTCTTAACCTGTAATGTGTCCATTTGCAAGGGAGATGTGTGTAAGATATCATTTTTTAAATCTTCCAACATACCTCATATTTCATTCTTAATGGCCAAAGTAGGGTATGAAAGACCTACCAAATCCTGGTTGCATCTACCTCTTTTTATAACAAATTTATAATGGGTTTTGAAAAAAAAATTTAGGTCTTCATAATTGAGTTGATAAATATCTCGATTGGAGAAGATATTGAGGATCTTGATCAGTTCATCTTTGACCGCTAAGATCAAGACTAGTTTCAATGAAGCTTGATCAAGAGTGAATTTGTGTGCCCTCTTGTATCTCAGTTGAAATATTTCCTCATAGTATTCTACTGATTTATTTGGCCCTTAGGAAATTCTAAATATTCCATCCCTTATATCTATTTCTCTACAACACTCCATGTATTTGGTGGTGAAGGCATGTTTCATATATCCCCATGTAGTGATGTTTCCTCATTTTAAGCTCATGAACCAACAAAATGTTGCATGCTTAAGGGTAGAAGGAAATAGCTTGAGCTTATTATCATATGATGTATAATCATATGACCTATATACTACATCAAATTCAAACATGAATGTCTCAAGATCCTCAGAATCCATTCCATGAAAATGTAGAAGAGAAGTGGGGTTTATATTGCTTATTTTTGCTTCCTCAGTTTACTACCTGATAGGAAATACTTCAAGTTACCTATTTCCAACCATAGTATAAGTGCGGGGTGGAGTTTATTATCCTCCTGCAATGAACTCATAAATCCTCACTTTCTCAACGTAAAAGGCCTCCATATCCTTTGTAGATAGAGTGGGAGGCTCATAGTCTACAAATGTAGATGGGCTATTTGTAGGAGTGGTGGTTTTAGGTAGAAAGTTTCCTATATTATCCATAACCTAAGAGGCATGAAAGATATGTTTTTTGTTTTTTTATTTATTTATATAGAAATGTTAATGAAATTTTATGTTCTTTTTTCAAGAAATGAATGGAAGGGAATCAACTAGAGAATAAAATGATACATACTTTAGCACCTCCTAGACAATGACACCAAAATGTGCTAGACCTCAGTATTAAAACAAGAAGTTTAAAACTCTCACGGGTCTCAAATTTAATTACCAACCTAGGGTTCATAAAATATTAATATGGGTCAATACTATCTATGCAAAAAACACTATATTCTCCCTTGGTTGATCTAATGTAACTAAAGAGAAGCTTAAAGTGTACAAATACCACTTCTGCTAATAAGGCTACATGAATAGCTCAAAAAAACATGGAAAATAAAATAGATATACTCTAAGTTGAATTAAAGTAAATAAAATAAAGTAAACATAATCTATTTGTAGAGAAGTAAATGATAGAAGGTAATCCTACTCTATTTGCAAAAAAATGAATGACAGAAAATAAACCTACTTAGTTTTGCAGGAAATTAAAGGGAAACAAAGAAACCTATGTTAGTTACAAGAAAGGAAAGAAAATTATTTCAAGGAAGTTAGATTGTATCCTATGATTCATGATAAATCAACTTATATCTGAAAGAGGACATTCAAACAGTAAATCCTAATTATAGAAAGGAAAACAAATTTTGATACAACAACTAGGTTAAGTTTTCTAAGGGGCATATGAAATTATAAAATCCATATCTAAGGTGAAATGTGTGTTATAATGTGAGAAGGAATGATAAACATGCTCAAAGTGAAAATCTAGAGGTGTCACTGGCACAATCTTCTTACTACTACATGATGCCATTTTTTTTCTACATGAAACAACTAAGAGTGGTTTTATGTGTTCTAAATGTAGTTTGAGGGGTGAAGAAGGTAAATAGAGGTTGTATAAGGATAAAGGAAATGCTCCCAAGCTTAATTTCTCTTGATGGATGAACTCATTCAAGAACCAAGTAGATCTAGGGTTTCATATAGTTCGTCTAGACAAAAATAAACTTGCCAATAGATTGCAGAAATGGGTAACAGTGAGTGAAAAGATGATTATCTAAGTGAGCTACATGCAACGAAAAAATACTACTACATGATGCCATTTTTTTTCTACATGAAACAACTAAGAGTGGTTTTATGTGTTCTAAATGTAGTTTGAGGGGTGAAGAAGGTAAATAGAGGTTGTATAAGGATAAAGGAAATGCTCCCAAGCTTAATTTCTCTTGATGGATGAACTCATTCAAGAACCAAGTAGATCTAGGGTTTCATATAGTTCGTCTAGACAAAAATAAACTTGCCAATAGATTGCAGAAATGGGTAACAGTGAGTGAAAAGATGATTATCTAAGTGAGCTACGTGCAACGAAAAAATACTAACGATGACCAATAAATATTATATAAATTAGGCACCATTGTCTAACTCGAAGAAAAATGCATGAATGAATAATAAACTACTAACTACAAAAAATAAAAGAATGGAATGGATGAGCTAAATTTTAAATGAAGAGTATCACTACATGAATGAAACTATGTATAAATTCATTAGAGAAAGATACTGTACACAAAATGAGAAAGAATTTTATTCACTTACCCTATAAAGAAAATATTTTAGATATTATATTTATAAAAAAACATCACTAAAATAAAAGCATGGAAAGTAAAGATACAATAAGGGGTCTCAAGAACCTGGGTTGGGCCCTAACCCAAGGAGACTCAGGTCCCTTAAAGGAAAATTAGACTATAAATTAAAGAGTGTTTTTCATTAATCAACAAAATTCATCATACATCAAACATGATATA
This sequence comes from Pinus albicaulis, assembly GCA_034641835.2. Lineage (NCBI taxonomy): Eukaryota > Viridiplantae > Streptophyta > Pinopsida > Pinales > Pinaceae > Pinus > Pinus albicaulis. The sequence goes on along the minus strand of CM076569.1, from coordinate 458,443,920 downwards.
AGTGAAACAATATTAAATAAACCATTTATCTATTGTTGAATATCTTCTCCAATAGTTATCAATCCGTAATGGGAAACTAAGGTCCCTTATTTATAAAAAATATTGGTTGAGGGGAATCCTCCTTGAAGAGAGGACTACTTCTCTCCAAAAAACCTATCAAGTAGGATCTAGTTCCGTAATGACTTCACAACTTTACGCAAGTGATAATGTCCTTTAGCTAGTAAATTTCTAATTATCCTTCAACATATGATTAACCCTATATTTTTCTCTTATTTAACTCTTACATGACCTGCATCAAATATCTTCAATATCTTACATAATAAATGCATTAGAAACACAAGATATTGAAACCACATCTTATCCCTCATAAGAACATATTAAGGCTAAAAGATACATTATTAAGGAGATAAGTAAATGTTGAATGTGCCTAGGAATGGTTATATGGGCCTTAAGTTGTACCTACTTGGGAGGCCCATGAATATGATATTTTATTAACTATGAGTTTGCATTAGGGTTGAGACTCATAGTAAGATCATTATAGAGGTTCATCATCTCTACGTATGATATTATCCTAACCATGGGGTATTCATTACAGGTTGAAAATGGTGATCCTATAATCCCATGAGTCTCCCCACCGCACTATGGTTTATTGGATGGATGTTTGATATTTTTATTATTATGTGAGTTAAGTGAGCCATCTCATTCACACAGGGGCTTCACTCAATGAACCTCTAACATATCACGTATGATCATAGCCTATTAGACAATACCCCTAATTTGAGTACATATTGGAAAATGTCTCTTAAAATCACATTATTTAACCCCCTACCAATATAAGCCCAATACACCTTCCCAATATAAAAATCCGCTACTTTCACTATATATTGCAGGTATCAATTTTCTCATTAACAATTTTTATACCCCTTTATATTTTTTCATTAACTTTGAGCTCCATTTTTATACCTACAAATATAGAAATCCTTTACCCTCTATATATCCCCCAATATGTTATGTCATTTTTTCCTCATTATATATCTCCTAATATGAACCCACGTGCTATGGTACTACTCCCATAGTGAAGCCCCCGTGATCGTTCAATGCTCCTTGTTAATATCCCACACAACATTTATCTTAATCATTGTTCATTCGGTGACGCTTGGTTTAGGTTATTACATTGGTTAGCTAGAAAATTGACCCTTAAAAGAAACTTTTCCCCTTGGTTAGTACCCTATTCATGGAGAGCTAGTTTGGATGATTGGCAGGTATTCATCGACATGAAGGACTCTAAGTACTTAATATCTTTCTTTCTCCACTACCATAGTTATTTTGTAACACCCCCTCCCACCCTCCTTGGATTATCTTGGGTTATGGGAGGAGTTATCTATTTGTTTAAACCTAGTCTCCAAGATATGTTATGAGTATGGGCTTACCAAAACCTTATTTTTCAAACTTTGCAGAAATTAATTATCACACAACCATTACAATCATATTGTCGAGAGCTTTTCGATGATATAAAATTTAGCTCAGTTTGAGTTATGGATCAAAATTTATGCCCGATCAAAGTCTTCCAATAAGACGGGTCCATTTGGGTATATGGATCTCCATGTGGCACCCACATAACCCTTGGTTAGCCCATGTGACACTGTTGTGTCCGCTTAATTGTCTATCGATTCACCTAACCTATTACACATCGTAATGTCGTATGAAAATGACTCAATAGCTGGTAGCATCCCCCCCCCAATGGTGGGTTTTAATTTGTGGAAGGGGGAACTTCAAAAATTCTCATCCATCTATTATTGATGGGAATATTAGTGTCAATTCCAATTGTGCGCACTACTCGTTAAACAACATCTACACGGGGGGGCTTCAATTGATCTCATCCACTAATATCAACTAGGTAAGGGATTTTCCATATTGACATGCATTGGTTTAACACCTACTCAATGGAATAAAAGGTTATAATACCCTCCATAGTTTTAGGAAAATAAAACTAGTTTTTAACCTACCGAAAATATTCATAACCTGCTTCAAGCGTGGGTGAAACCATTTGGATGATACCACTTTCCAAGTCATTACCAAGTCATCACCATGTCACTACCACATAAGCACCATGTCATCACAATATGATCACCATGTCATCTCCACATAATTTGCTCATCAACAACACATAATCTTGAGGTCTTTGAATTAGGGTATCCTCCTCACCTCCCTTTATTAAAAGGGTCGGGATCCTAGGTCTAATATTTTTTGAATAAATTTATTCTAGCTAATAGCCAAGGTGGATCCCACTGACCCATGCATATTAGTATATCAACATTGATATTTCCTCCTTGCCTCCCTCTATTAGAAGTGTCAATATATAAGGTCGAAGACTTGACTGGTGATAGCAATGTTCTGGGACTCCAAGTTCTAGCTACCGCCTCATGCATTTTAACATTAGCCCATTGGCATCAGACCCTTGCCAGAAGCTTAACATACCTAGAAATTTTTGAGGTCTTAAGGTTCAATGGAATCATTGTGATGCTCAAGGTTCTGCTGGTGGGCCAATCCTCCAATAATTAGAATAATATTTGGTTCAAAGTGTATTTGGGCTATCGAAAGTTATGCGTCCTTTCCATCCCTAAACCATTTTATATATTCTTTGTGTATCATAACCAGTGGTGGTCCCAAAACATTTTATCTGAAAAAATCCCCATATGAAGGCTAGAATTTTTTTATTTGGGCCTGGGACACATCTAACCCTTCAAAGGAGTTTTTTCCTACAACACCTCCAGATCTCCATATCCTTAGATACCCTTCCTTCTATATTGACCTAGCATAGGACTCTATGTTTATCATATGTAGAACACTAACATGCCCAACTTGAATTTGAGTCTCGATAAGTAGTGCAGACTTGAGTTTTGGATACCTAGATACAATCTCGCATTCATATCAGTCAAGCCTAGGAGCAAACTTGGCTATCACAAAAGTGCTTTAATCTCTCCCAACCATAGATCTTGAGACTCCTCAATTCAAATGTTGTGAAAAATAACCCAAACATGCAGAAATTTGGGCCTTCATAATAAGTGTTGGGTCTTGTGAACCTAAACTTTTAGGTTCTCAAATTTTGACAATGAGTGAAGGAAAAAATGGGAAGAGGGGATTTTTCCAAGGAAAAGGGGCAACAGCCTTAATGACAAAATTCCTGAACCTAAAATTTTTCTTGATTACCAACAATAAAAAATAATTTCTTCAACACTCGTTAAGTATTTTTTGAAGGAAGAAAGGGTTAGAACCCTACTACCAAATTTCACAACCTTTCAAAAAAATGACCCTAGGAAAATATTCTTGAACAAGCCAACTTTGTTACCCATTGCAGCACTACAAGGAAAAGACCCTTTAGCGGATGTTTTTTAGGAACCCATTATAAAAATAACCCATATATCCATTTGTACTGAAGGTTTCTAGAGGAGGTTGGTGGGTGGAGGTTTTCGCGTATGTGTTTTATCCGGTGCATTTCTCATCCTACACTGCACCAGTACGTTCAACTAGAAAAGCATCGGTGCGTACTACAAATTGGCACACCGAGACACCGTGCTTTTCGTACAAGCCCTCCTGGTGTATCTCATTACTGTAGAACATCGGGGCACTACACAGATTCATGCCCAATGTGTCATAAAAACCCGCACTAAACTGAAGCATACCCGGTGTGCTTGGAAGAAACTGCCTGGTGTGCCTCAAAAACCCGCGCACCGGAACAGGGCTAAATAAAAAATTAATTAGGGCCAAAAAATCCAAATTTTCACTTCTTCAGTGCTCCAGAGCTCTCCAGCACCGGTGCGAACTTCCCTTGTGTGAGGCACCCTACCATCGGTGCTCCCATTGCATGCAGTGCTGTCATACATTGCCCACCATCTTAGTTTAGAATTTTGGAAAACGATGGGAAAATTTAGTTTTGCAAATTATACATCAAATATGCCTCCTCGACGCCCAAATGTAAAGGTTATTTACTTGTTTCTCCATAATTAAATTTTTAGTGGATTAATTTTCTAAAAAAACTTAAAATTTACGTTTAAAAAAAAAAACACGAACGTTACACTCGAGCCATTCAGCTCGCAGTGGTTCATTGTGTTGCCTGTAAATTTATAGGCCGCACCATGATCGATGCTAACGGAAACCAAACTAGTTCCAGTGTGCTACAGAAAAGGCGTGTTGAATCTTTGGTTAAACTAAGAGGGGGGGGTGAATCAGTTTAACACATGCATTAGCTATTTAAATTTTCATCAAAATTATTTACAGGTTAATATGTGAGTTGTCTTAAAATGTTGCAGCAAGTATTAAATTAATTTGACATCAACCTTATTGTGAGAGCAGCAAACAATTAAACAGATTGAGTGGATTATATCAACATATAAGAAACACACATAGAGACAATAGGTGTAAGTGGAAACCCATAAAGGGAGAAAACCACATCTTATTATTGTTGTGATGCAAAGGAAAGTTCCAACTCCCTCTCACCACTATTTTTCTGCAGGCACCAACCTACAGGAGGCTCCAGCCATAGTTCTGCAAGCTACAGCTTGCAAGGAAGCTCCAACTCCCTTAATTTATCAAAGGATATGTTTGCTGATTTACCTCAGATATCAGCTCTGTTCTGTGGCATCTCTTTCTGCTCTTCACTTCCTTACCTTCTCTACCTCAATCTTCTATACTTTGCTTCTCTATCCTTACACTCTCTAACCCCTTTGCATATCAAGGTGATGTTACTTATAGAGATTTCCTTATGACTGTTTGTTTTCCTCTAGGAATTTGAAGTGAATAGTCCTGAATTTTTGCCTTCTGCCTCCTTATTTCTTTTATGAGCTCATTCAGAAAAATATAACAATATGTATTAATTTCAAATTTATAGTGGGATTTTTGTTTTCTTCCAGAGACTTGCCAATGCATCACAACAATATCAATAAACAAAAACATTTACATTCAATTACAATGAAAACTCCAATTCACTCATTCAACCTCTTGGCTTGCTACGCATTTGTCTTTTCTTTGACTGTGTTTGTCTTTTCTATGACTATGTTTGTCCCTTTCGGCTTTGATTGATTTCCTACTTACTTTTGTGATGTAACTGCCATACATATGTAACTGCCCTTTTTATATATCACAATTTAACTCTTGGCATGATAAGAATTGTTTTTATCATATAGACTGTCGTATTATCAAATTTATGTAGCTTCCGATTACAATCAAATGCTGATGCTATGAAACAATGTTTTTCCAGAACTCAAGCACTTATGAATCATAGTTCACAGACCTGTCAGTTCCGCATCTTCATCGCAATCACAACTTATATTGTCATGCTCCGCTGCCACACATTTCTCCGATGCGATTAGGCCGAAATTCAAACACAATATGAAAGTCATCGCTTAAACTGTATCAGGTCTGGAACTCAATCGAAATCGCAACCTTTTGTTTATATGTTCCGCTGCTAGATTTCTCCACTGCAATTGGGTGATGGTCCCACCATATTATACCTTCATATCAATCAGATCAATGTTTCATTTATCAAGCTTTGGATAGCCCATATATTCCCTTCTTACCTCCCAATGAAACCTTATTATCAAATATATTAATATCTGAATTAACCCTCGACTTTGTTTTTAAACCTTAGGCATTTCAAAATGTAACCATATGCATTAAACATATAATCATCTCTAGGCCATTCTTATGCGTGAATTCCACTTTAATATATCAAATATTGCAATATATATATCAACCCTGATGCATATTATAATACATACACGTTCCGTGGAGCCCACTTGTTAATGCATTTCTTCAATCAACGGTTAATAACATATCGCGTAGCCAACACTGATTCGACGACAATAAACGATTGTCGCATAGATTAAATGTACCAGTGTTAAACTTTAGAATCTGTGCGATGAACTGGGGCCCAGCCGCTTATCGCGTCGTCCCTTGAGTTATCTTCCGTACTAGTTGATGTGCGACTACCGTTCGATGAACCTGTCTCCAGATTGGATGGCATATGTCAATAGCGCCAAAGTCGACAGTCGATAGTTAACATGTGATGGCACGCGATAAGGGAGGTTTCTCCAAACTGCTTAAGGCTACATGTCAGCTGATGGTTGTGATTGCGCTGATTTCATGAAAGCCACTGACCGCACAAAAGCGGTGCGATGAAAACCATCAGGTGTTCCAAACCGTCATTACTGTTCCATCATGGTTCTGGTTACTCCCCACTCCAAGTTCCGTTTCATTATTTATAACTTCGATTTCGATTTTTTCTACTGTGCCATGGCTATACTTACTCCATTGCTTCTGCCACCGAAGTTTCACCTTCTTCACCATCTCTCTTGTTTATGCATGGTTCTTACATGGTTCCATTGAGATGTAACAATCCCCAGCTGTGTACTTCTCCTCTCAATGAATACTGAATGAAATTACACAGCAGAATGTGCAATCTCCTCTTTCGAATGCTCTATAAACCGTGATCTCAAATTATCACTTAAACCTCGATTCACTGCAAACCATTGTAGCGCCTTCTGCAATGCACTTCCACATATTATAACGCACAGGTTTATTACCATTTCAATTCATAATTCATTTTATTCAGTGTCTCTGCCTCTGCCTCTGCTACTCGACCTCTGCCTCCACTGCTCGACCATTTCATCTCTTCCTCTTCCTCCACTGCTTGACCGTTTTATTTCTGCCTCTGTATTCATTGTCTTTGCCTCTCTTTTTACTACCCTGTCTCTGTTCTTCTTATGCTCCCTGTCTCCTTTGCGATGCTTTCTTCCTTTGCCTGTCTCTGCCTCTGCTGCCTCCTTTTCCACTTTTGTTGTCCTGCTGCTGTCCTTTGCCATGAATGACAACATTTCCAACAGTCTCCCCCTTTGGCATTGATGGAAATACACTTCCTCTGTTTGCCTTTTAGGACCCTTCCTCCTGCTGCTTGCTCTTCCTCCCACTTTGACATCAATGGCAAGGGGTTGCTCATTTTTTAGTGTGCTTTCAACTCTCGCCTATGACCTGTCTCATGCTTTTGTTGTTAGTTGATCTCCCCCTGGAATGATATTTTCGTTTCTGTTCTCCCCCTGGACTGAAGCTTCCTTTTTCTTTCAGAGAGTAGTATCTACAGATACTACACCTAGTCTATCCCTCAAATACTCAAATGGTCCTCTAGCAAGTGGTTTGGTAAATATATCTGTTGTTTGTTCTTTTGTTGGCACATACTCCAGCCTTACTACCTTCTGAGCCACTTGTTCTCGGAGAAAGTGATACTTGATTGCGATATGTTTAGTTTTTGAATGAAGCACAAGATTTTTTGATATACTTATAACACTTGTATTATCACATTTGATTGAGATAGGTTCATCAATTCTTACCTTCATGTCTTGGAGGGTTTGCTTCATCCACATGACTTGTGTACAACATGCTGCTGCTACTATATATTCTTCTTCTATTGTAGATAGAGAGATAGATGTTTGTTTCTTTATTAGCCATGCCACCAGACTTTATCCTAGATAGAATTCACCTCCACTTGTCCTTTTCCTGTCATCCACACAGCTGGCCCAATCTAGATCTATTTATGTTTTCAAAGTGAAGCTTTTTCCTTTAGGATACCAAATCCCATACTGTGCAGTTCCTTGTAGATATCTTAATATTATTCTGACTACAAGAAGGTGATTTTGTTTAGGTGTTGTTTGATATCTAGCTGCTAGCCCTACTGCTAGCATGATGTCTAGTCTTGATGCTGTCAGATACATCAGACTTCCTATCATGGATCTGTCGATTTTTTGATCTATATCAGCAGATCCATCATCCGCACACAACTTGCATCCCGTGATCATGGGAGTTGACATAGGTTTGCAGTCCTCCATTTTGAACTTTTTCAACATTTATTTTAAGTATTTTTCCTGTGAGATGAGTGTACCTGTGTTCTTTTGCTGAATTTGAAGTCCTAAGTAGAAACTGAGCTCTCCAATCATGGACGTATCAAATTATGATTTCATCTCCTCAGCAAACCCTTTTGTTAGTTCATCTCTGTTGCTTCCAAACATAATGTCATCAACATATACTACAACAATCAGGAGTTCATTTTCATGGGCTTTTATGTATAGATTGTTGTCTACTCCACCTCTCTTAAAGCCTTGTTTTTGCAAAATCTTATCCAGTCTTGAGTACCAAGCACGAGGAGCCTATTTCAGTCCATATAGAGCCTTCTTCAGTCTACACACATAGTATTCTTTATCTGTTAAAGAGAAACCTTATGGTTGTTCCATGTAGACTTATTCTTCTAGATCTCCATTCAGAAAAGCAGATTTTACATCCATTTGATATACCTTGAAGTCTTGGTAGCATGCAAAGGCCAAAAACATTCTGATGGCTTCCATTCTGGCTATAGGGGAAAATGTTTCATCGTAATCAAGTCCTTTGATTTGTGAATATCCTTTGCAGACAAGTCTAGCTTTATTCCTGACCACTTTTCCTTCCTCATTCATTTTATTTTTGAATACCCATTTTGAGCGTATGACATTTTTCTCAGTGGGTCTAGGAACTAGTTCCTAGGTATTGTTTTTCTCAATTTGGTCCAATTCTTCATTCATAGCATTCACCCAAGACTTGTCCTTGCTGGCTTCTTCAAATTTCTTTGGCTCTATTTGTGATAACATGGCTATGTATACCTCTTCGATCTATTTAGTTAGCTGCCTTCTTGTCTAGACCCCTAATCTTTTGTCTCCAATGATCTGATCTTTAGGATGGTTCTTCTGAGTGTATCTTGAGGGGGCTTTCGAGTTTAGTTCAATATCTTCTGTTGTCTTGATTGTTTCATCATCATCTTGGTTTTCTTCTTCATGGTTGTCTGATGGAATGCTGCAGTCTGTATCTCTTGTATTGTTTGAAAGTTCTTCATCAAAACTCATGTTAATGCTTTCTACTATTTTTTGAAGAGTCTTGTTGTAGCACCTGTACCCTTTACATTTGGAAGCATATCCTAGAAATATCCCTTCATTTTCTCTTGCATCAAATTTTCCAAGATTTTCATCATTATTCTTTATGTAACACTTGCTTCCAAAGATTCTGAAATGTTTGATTGAAGCTAGTTTCCCATGCCATAGTTCATAGGGAGTCTTGGTACTGCTTGGCCTTAAGTGAGATTTATTAAGGATATGCATTGCTATGTGTACTGCTTCTGCCCAAAAGGTTTGAGGAATATTACTCTCTTTCATCATGGATCCGGCAATTTTTTGTACAGATCTATTTTGTCTCTCTGCTACTCCATTCTGTTGAGGTGTCCCTGCAATAGTAAATTGTTGCTTTATTCCATGTTCATTGCAAAGATCTGCAAAGGCATAATCTGTGAATTCACCTCCTCTATCCGATCTGATGCATTTTAGCTTTCATCCTGTCTGATTTTCTGCTAAAGCTTTGAATATTTTGAATTTTTCCAGAGCTTCTGATTTATTCTTGAGAAATGCAACCCATGTCATTCTGGAGAAATAATCTATTATCAGCATGAAGTAGGATTCTCCACTTGGTGTTTTAGTTCTTGCAGGTCCACACAGGTCCATGTGCACAAGTTGGAGTGGTATTCTTGTTGACAACTCATCTTTGGCCTTAAATGATGTGCGGGTCTGTTTGTCCAATTGACATGATTTGCATATGGTATTAGAAGGTCTTCTTATTTCTGGCATGTCTCTGACAGTTTTCTTCTTGCTTAGTCTAATGATGTGATCGAAGCTAAGATGTCCCAACCTTTTATGCTATAACCATGACTCCTCAAGTTTGCTAAGATGACATGCTTCATCTTCTTCTTTCATAATGTGAGCAGTACTCTCTGTTTGAACTCTTTTGAGCAAAGTCTTACCTATGGTGCTTGATCTGACTTCACAATCTTGTGCTCTAAAAATAACTTCACAGCCTTTATCAAACATTTGACTGACACTCAACAAATTTGCTTTCAACCCATCTACAAATAGTACATCTTGGGCCTTTCCTCTGCCATTGTCCAGGTTGACTGAGCCTTTTCCTTTTATTTTTCCTAATTTATCATTACCAAAAGTAACATTGCCATATTTCTTTTCATCAAGAGTTATAAACTTGCTTCTGTCTCCAGTCATGTGTTTTGAGCAACCACTATCCAAATACCACTGGCTTTTCAAGTCTTGAGCAGTTAGAGCTAAGTCACATTTATTCACCTTCTTTATCCACTGGAAGCACCCTTTTTTGTTTTGTATCTTTTGTGAGATGATGAACTACATCTTTTGAGAGGACAATTGGAAGACATATGTCCAACTTGATTGCATACACAGCATTTGATCATAATTTTTGCAGAATTATGAGTATGAACAAAATTTCTTTGATTCATAAACCTCCTTGAGGTGTTGAACATCAATATTTGTCCATACTTTCTACACTCAATAATTTTATGGCCAAATTCCTTACAATAAAAATAGTAACCATAGAAACTATTTGCATACCATATGTAAGGTTGTCTTCTCCATTTGTTTGCTTGAGATAGTCTTTTCACTGTTTGCATCTTTTGCTGGTTTGAATTGCTCCTCCTTGCATGACAGTATGCAACAATGTGTCCCAGCTTGTGGCAGACATAACAGGTGGAATTCTTCATAGGAGGGAAGAATATCATTCGATGGCTTCCAAAATTGACATACTCAGGGGTATATGATCCTTTTTCTATTGTCTTAGTATTTATTACATTCTTTGTTACTAGAGGTTTCTTTTGATCTCTGTCTTCCTCATTACATGTTTCTTCTTTTGTAGGAATTATTTGAGCTACTTCATCATTATTCTTTGCTTTTACAAAAATAATCTCTTTGTTTTCTTTTTCTTTTCTTTTACATGATTCTCCTTCATAGCCTATTCCAGTTTTTATCATAGGAGATCTTTGAGCATCCAGAATTTCGTTCAACTTACTAGAGCTTGTTGTTTGAGAGGAATTTGTAGACACATTCCTCTGAGCGTTTTCTAATTTCTTCCTCAGACATACAATTTCTTCTTCCAGCTTCTCTTGTTCTCTTGTTTTATCCTTGATTTTCTGAAGTAACATGTCTTCTATCTTCTTGGCTTCTTCAAGCTCTACCTTCAGCTGCATGAGGACTTCTGATTTTTTCTCTTCTCTTACATACTTGAGGAGAATGTCCTTTTGTTTTCTACACTTCAGTTTGAGTCTGTCAATCTCCTCTAGAGCACTTCTTAGCTCCCCCTCAAGGTCGACTGCACCTTCTTCTTCTTCATCTTCTAGCAGGAGTCCTTCAAGTTCTTCTATGGCCATCAATAAAAAATTAGAGGTTCCTTCTTCACTTGAGGGTTCATCTGAGTCTTTAGATGTACTGCTGTCTTGTTGAGCATAGAAGGATTTTCTGTTGAACTTCTTTCCTTTCTGCCAGTTCTTTGATGTATTTTTCTCTGATTCTTGAGCCAGATTCCTTACTTTCTTGTGAGGAAACTTAGCAGCATAGTGTCCAACTCTTCCATAATTAAAGCATTTGAAAGGAATTTAACCTTTGTATTTACCTGAGCCTCTATCCAGTTTCTTGAAAAATTTTGCCTCTTCTTCATCCAAGCAAGAGCATATGTCTTCCTCTTTTTCTTTATTCTTTTCTATTTTAAAGGCTGCCTCCCTCGTACTTGGCTTCTTCTTTGGGAGCCTCATCTCGTATGTTGTTAGATTTCCAAGTAGTTGGTTCATGGTCAAGGTCTCCCAATCAGTTGTTTCTTCTATTGCAGACACCTTGGGATTAAACCTGGAAGGAAGAGATCTTAGAATCTTTTACACAATTATACTTTCTGGTATGGTTTCTCCAAGTGCTTTCATATCGTTAACAATTTTTGCAACCTTTAGGAAGAAGCTGCCAACATCTTCATCATCATTTATTTTTAAATTTTCAAACTGGGCTCTATATACTTGAAGTTTGGCAGTATTTACCTTTTTATCTCCCTCATGGATATTCTCTAGAGTGTCCCACATATCTTTAGCAGTCTTACTGTGCATTATTTTGATAAATTCCGCCTCACAAAGTCCACTTAATATTGCATTCATGACCTTTGCATTTGCTACAAATTCTTGTTTAGCTTCTCTTTCTAGGTCATTTGCCTTCGGGGCATATCCAAATTCTACAGCAGCCCATACCTCTATTCCTAGAGACATTATGTATGCTTCCATTCTAATTTTCTAGAAGGCATAATTAGTACCAGTGAAGAAAGGGGATTTATTGGTTGAGCTTCCTTCTTGGCTAGCCATCCTGGGCCCTAGGATATCCTTTCAGTGGTTAAAATAGTACAAAAGGAACCTGCTTTGATACCAATTGTTGAATCTTTGGTTAAAATGAGAGGGGGGGGGCGAATCAGTTTAACACATGCATTAGCTATTTAAATTTTCATCAAACTTATTTACAGCTTAATATGTGAATTGTCTTAAAATGTTGCAACAAGTATTAAATTAATGTGACATCAACCTTATTGTGAGAGAAACAAACAATTAAACAGATTGAGTGGATCATATCAACATATAAGCAACACACATAGAGACAACAGGTGTAAGTGGAAACCCATAAAGGGAGAAAACCACATCTTATTATTGTTGTGACGCAAAGTCAAGTTCCAACTCCGTCTCACCACTATTTTTCTACAGGCATCAACCTACAGGAGGCTCCAACCTCAGTTCTGCAAGCTACAACTTGCAAGGAAGCTCCAACTCCCTTAATTTATCAAAGGATATGTTTGTTGATTTACCTCAGATATCAGTTGTGTTCTGTAGCATCTCTTTCTGCTCTTCACTTCCTTACCTTCTTTGCCTCAATCTTCTATACTTTTATTCTCTATCCTTACACTCTCTAACCCCTTTGCATATCAAGGTGATGTTACTTATAGAAATTTCCTGATGACTGTTTGTTTTCCTCTAGGAATTTGAAGTGAATAGTCCTAAATTTTTTCCCTCTACCTCCTTATTTATTTTATCAACTCATTCAGAAAAATATAACAATATATATTAATTTCAAATTTACAGTGGGATTTTTGTTTTCATCTTGAGACTTTCCAATGCATCACAAAAATATAAATAAATTAAAAAAAATTACATTCAATTACAATGAAAACTCCAGTTCACTCATTCAGCCTCTTGCCTCACTACGCATTTGTCTTTTCTTTGACTGTGTTTGTCTTTTCCGTGACTGTGTTTGTCCCTTTCGGCTTTGATTGATTTCCTTCTTACTTTCACGGTGTAGCTGCCATACATATGTAACTGCCATTTTTATATATCACAATTTAACTCTAGGAATGATAAGACTTTTTTTTAACATATAGACTGTCGTATTATCAAATTTATGTAGCGTCTAATTGCGATCAAATGCCGATGCTATGAAACACTATTTTTCTGGAACTCAAGCACTTATGAATCATAGTTCACAGACCCGTCGAGTCCGTATCTTCATCGCAATCGCAACTTCTATTGCCATGCTCTGTTGCCACACATTTCTCCGATGCGATGTAACACTATTCATTTGGATGTGCCCATGTGGTGAATCGCTCTGATGCGATTAGGCCGGAATTCAAACACAATATGAAAGTCATCGTTTAAACTATATCGGCTCCAGAACTCAATTGCAATCGCAACCTTTTGTTTCTATGTTCTGCTGCCAGATTTCTCCGCTGCAATTGGGTGAGGGTCCCACCATATTAGACCTTCATATCAATAGGATCAATGTTTCATTTATCAAGCTTTGGATAGCCCATATATTCCCTTTTTACCTCCCAATGAAGCCTTATTATAAAATATAGTAATATCTGAATTAACCCTCGACTTTGTTTTTAAACCTTAGGCATTTCAAAATGTATCCATATGCATTAAACATATAATCAGCTCCAAGCCATTATTTTGCACGCATTCCACTTTAATATATCAAATATTGCAATATATATATCAACCCCGATGCATATTATAATACATACACGTTCCATGGAGCCCACTTGTTAATGCATTTCTTCAATCTACGGTTAATAACATATCGCGCAACCAACACTGATCTGACGTCAATCAACGAGTGTCGCATAGATTAAATGCATGAGTTTTAGACTTCAGACTCTCTGTGATGAACTGGGGCCTAGCCGCTTATTGCGTCGTCCCTTGAGTTATCTTCTGTGCTAGTTGACGTGCGACTACCGTTCGATGGGCCCGCCTCCAGATCGGACGGTGTATGTCGATATCGCGTGGAGTCCACAGTCGACAGTTAACATGCGATGGAACGCGATAAGGGAAGTTTCTCCAAACTACTTAAGGCTACGTGTCAGCCGATGGTTTTGATCGCGCTGATTTCACGAAAGCCACTGACTACACAAAAGTAGTGCGATGAAAACTGTCGGGTGTTCCAAACCATCGTTACTATTCCTTCATGGTTCTGGTTACTCCCCACTCCAGGTTCCGTTTCATTCTTTATAACTTTTATTTCGATTTTTTCTACTGTGCCATGGCTATACTTACTCCATCGCTTCTGCCACCGAAGTTTCTCCTTCTTCACCATCGCTCTTGTTTATGCAAGGTGCTTGCATGGTTCTGTTGAGATGTAACAATCCCCAGTTGTGTACTTCACCTCTCAATGAATACTGAATGAAATTACACGATAGAATATGAAATCTCATATTTTGAATGCTCTATAAACCGTGATCTCAAATTGTCACTTAAACCCTAATTCACTGCAAACCATTGTAGCGCCTTCTGTACTACACTTCCACATATTATAACACATGGGTTTATTACCATTTTGAGTCATAATTCACTGTATTCACTGTCTCTACCTCTGCCTCCACTGCTCGACCTCTGCCTCCACTGCTCGACCGTTTCATCTCTTCCTCTACCTCCACTGCTTGACCATTTTATTTCTGCCTCTGTATTCGCTGTCTCCGTCTCTCTTTTTACTGCCCTGTCTATGTTCTTCTTATGCTCCTTATCTCCTTTGCACTGCTTGCTTCCTTTGCCTATCTCTGCCTCTTCTACCTCCTTTGCCACTGTTGCAGTCCTGCTGTTGTCCTTTGCCATCAATGACAAGATTTCCAACAAGGCGCACCGTGTATTTCTAAAAAAACATAAATAGAGGAGCGGTCGGTTAACTTCCTGCACCATTGACTATGTCCAAGTTTGGGAGGGTGGCACACTAACCAAACGATGCGCCCCAGGGTGTATAATTTAGTCATCGCACCGCCCTCCTGACATCATTACATATTCAAGGGTGCAGCCATTTAAACGACCGCACCGTTGACCATGTACTGATGTCAAGAGGGTGGTGCGATGACTAAATTATATGCCCTGGGGCACATAGTTTGGTTAGCACACCTCCCTCCCGACACCAGTACATAGTTAATGGTGTAATCGGTTAAACCAATACACCATTGAATGTGTAATGATTCCATGAGGGCGGTGCACTGATGAGACTATTCGCCCCGGGGCAAGTAGTTTGGTCAGCGCACCACCCTCCTGACATCAGTACATGGTCAATGGTGTGCTCGGTTAAACAACTACACCGTTGACCATGAACTAATGTTGGGCGGTGCGTTGATGTAACTATCCGCCTCGGCATGGATAGATTCAACACACCACTGGAGAAAGTACATTTGATGTTGTGTGGTGCGCTGAAAATTTTCAGGTGCACCGCAGATGGTGTGCGAGAAAAACAGACGCACCAGTACTGGTGCATGACTATTTTTTTTGGCGCACTAATTGTTTTTTTTTTTAAATAAAAAATAAAAATAATATATATATATATATATATATATATATATATATATATATATATATATATATATATATATACATATACATATACATATACATATACATATACATATACATATATATATATATACATGTCCCATTTAATAACAAAATTGTATTTAATATGTGAATCATTTAGTGACGTCAAAGGAGAGAAGAGAGCAAACATCAAGAACATATAGCAGACTAGTATAATGTGGTTCGCCTGTTGGAGGCACGAAAGAGGGAGAGACTTATATACCCTCACCCTATTACAACAACCACCAAGTTTCTCCTAAGGGAGGTAGGCCTCCTCAAGTTCAATGAGGAGGCTACATCCATGAAGGGTCATAGTGGGTTATTTCGATAGATGATATTTAGGTGGAATGCCCACTAATAGGCTTTCTGGGTTGGTCCTAACCAGTGGTATGCACCCACTCAAGAGGATATGTATTTTATTACTGGCTTATATAGGAGAGGGGAGGATTTTCCCTCATTCCCAAAGGTCCCTGTTGGCTATGTAGCAAGGAGTCATTTGGTGTACTCCCGGAGATACATTGGCACTGATATATTGTCTCCTGCAGATTTTTAGGTCTCGAGTGGTCAATTACGTATTGATTCGTTTGGTGCAGAGGAGGTGAGGTGCCTCTCATTACTGTTGTCAACCATTGGACACCATAATAGTGTTGGGAAACAAATTAGTTGCCCACTTTTATTTCATGTTGATTCTTTATTATAGGAGCCACGACTTGTGAGGTGGTCTTCGATTTTTTCATGGCAATTTTGTACAACTTTAGATAGATGTCATTCTTAGACACACGGGAGGGTGAACGTCCCTTTTTCTTCAGGCTATGTTGTTTATTTTTTGAGATGTTTCCAAAGACGAGGCTTACTTTTGTTTAGAAACCTCATAAGCTGATGTTGCACGTACGGATGGAGATGTGGGGCCAGATGATGCGCAATAGGGGCAAGTCTGACTTTTCCGTGAGGATATCTCATGATGTAATGGAGTTGCTATCCAGTGTTGATGATCACACCTTCCTTCTAGTGCCATGTCTGTATGCTGGTTTGGATTGGCGAGGGTATGCCAACATCCTCTTCAGAGTTGATGAGCCACTGGATGAGAGAGGTAATATTCGTGATTTATTTAAATTTATTCTTACACGTTCTTTAACTTGTTTTTATTAAATTGTTTAATGAAATTTTCTAATAATTGTTGTGTAATTATATATTTTGTAGATATTGGGTCATTTGTTGGCGATGAGATGCCACCGCCACCAAATGATCTAGGTGTAGGTCTTGTTGATTATCAGGAGATGGAAGATGAGGAGAATCAGGCTAGTGATAGACCTGGTCCTCATAATCATGTGTAGGTACCGACAGGTGCGAGGCGTAGGCCTGACACTAGATTTAGGATGGAGTTGGGTGACCAACTATGTTGACTCCTAGTGGAGGAGGGAGTAAGGTCGGTCACCATCAGAGAGATACAGGCTCATGATAGGTTGACATCAATATGGAGACGCATGACACGTGATATGTTGACCCTGATGCAGTATGTCATTGAAGCTACCATATTACTGGCGCGGGAGAGGAGGGCTTGTTGACGTAGGCATGGTGGAGATGCAGTACGTCGACATTCAAGCAGTGCATCATCTTATGATCATGATCAGGGGAGTGATCATCGTTTAGCTAGTACTCCACCTCGTACTAGAGATGAGCAGCCTCTAGCATCCAATAGTCTTGATCATGAGAAAGCACCTGATCCTGAGGAGGGTGCAAATCCATCTGAGAAGGCAGGTCCATCAACTGAGCAGGCCGCCATGCCATCCACAGATTAGCAGGCTAGACCATCCACGTCGAGTCATCATGAGCAGGCACTTGATCTTGATCAGCATGAGGCACCTTTAAATCAACAAGCACGTGATGATCAACATTTATCTAAGCATGTCAAGGCTACATCATCGACTGAGTAGGCCTCGACTAGTACTAATATTGATGTACCACCAGCTGATATTTGAAATTTATTATATGCAGTTATCTTACAGTTGTATGTTTTTGATATATATATGGTCCATGCATTTTATGTTCATGTTGCAGTTGTACTTAATTTACATGTTGGTGTTCATAATGATGTGTATATTGTTAGTTCATGTTAGATATTTTCATTTAATTTGCAACTTGTAGATAGATGTGTTTGTGATAGCAGTTATTTGACATGAGCTGTATATTTTATTTTTGTGTTGTGATGATGTTATATAATGCTTGTGTTTTGTTAGATGATTATGATCATGATGATTAGATGACGTTAGCGAATTTGAATGTGTTTTTTAGTCGACTATGATGTTTGTACGATGGTTATCATGATCCTGATATTTATTGTTATTATTAAATCATGATATTTATTAAATATTATTTCGTGATTGTAATTGAAATTTTAATTTTAATTGTAAGTAAAATTGTAAAATTGTAAAATTGTAATTGTATCTCTAATTGCAATTCTATGTAAAATATTTGTAAAATTTTAATTGTAATTATAATATTTCATTTATTGTGAAATGATTGTAATTGTAATTTTAATTGTAATTGTATAGATGTAAAATTGTAAAACTGTAAAATTGTAATTGTAGTTCAAATTCTAATTCTAATTCTAATTGTATGTAAAATATTTGTAAAATTTTAATTTATTAATGTGAAATGATTGCAATTGTAATTTTAATTCTGAAATTGTAATTGTATGTAAAAATCTAAAATTGTAATTGTGATTGTATGTGAAATTGTAAAATTGTAATTCTAATTCTAATTTTAACTGTAATTTTATGTAAAATATTTGTAAATTTTAATTGTATTAATGTGAAATGATTGCAATTGTAATTTTCATTGTAATTGTATATATGTAAAACTTTAAATTGTAATTGTAAGTTTAATTGTAAGTACATTTCTAAAATTGTAACTGTAATTCTAATTGTATGTAAAATTCTAAAATTGTAATTGTAATTGTATGTGAAATTGTAAATTCTAATTCTAATTCTAACTCTAAGTCTAATTCTATTTCTAATTTTAATTTTAATTGTAATTGAAAGTAAAATATTTGTAAAATTTTAATTGCATTGTAAAATTGTGAAATTGTATGAATATAAATAATTGTAAAATAATAAATCTAGAATAATATGAATTTTTGTAACATAATAAAGTTTAGAAAATAATGGAAATAAATTCATGTACTTTAGAATTATAATTATTTTATTCTGATCTTACATGCAGAAAAAAGAACTTTATACAGTGCGCCATTGTTTTCGAGATCAACATAATTGCAAATTATCAAGTGAAATGATTTTAACATTAACACGATGCAAATTACCAATTAATTCAAAATAGATATTATAGTGTTTCAAAAAAAAAGTCTTAGTTATAAGGTAGTTAATTCCTCTTCTTTATATATACCCATCTTAAAAAGCATAAATGATGAAATAACACATGTACACTATCACTCCCGGTTCTCATGATCACCCTCATTATCTTCCAGCTCGCTTGGCATGATAACACTCTTGTTCTCAAAAATATGTTTTGATCTAGGGTCATGTCTCAATATGAACCACCAATCCCTATCCAACACATCTGGGTAAAAAAAACACTTGGTTGCAGTGTTTGGGGAAAAAATAGGCTCCTTATCCTCATCCCACATCTTTCTAGAGTTGATACATATCATCCTACTATTGCAATCTTCCTTTAAATTATTACAATCAAATTTGTCCAACCACTTGCACCTGAAAATAACAGATTGGAAAGAACATAAATCCACTTCAATGATCTCTTGTATCTTTTTTACGTAACCTAACGTCCCTCGTACTAGGTTTTGAACACGGTGGCTAGATCAACTAGATTGATCAAACTCGACTTCAACTCCACAGTCTTGTGTCACATGTCCATCATTGGCATTTTCTGTGTGAAAATAGTGTCCATATGGCCACATAGGTGGAAAGAAATGCACCTATAAAAAAGTTAAAAAATCATAGTGCATGTATCTTATAATAACCCAACAGTTAAAATATGAATATAGATGTAATTACATTTCAAAGTTGCACTATTAAGTATAAAATTCACATAAATAGATTATTACTAAGTGGGTGCACCCAATACCTACATTTAGCGCATCCTCTTCAACATGCGGGTAACGATCGGTTGCATCGTATTTCTCTCTAACTTGGTCAGCAACCCAACTGTTGAGGCATTTTTTTGGCATATTTTATTTTAAATGATCAAGATAAGTCACACTTATACCATTCAACCATCTGAATTATTTCTTGTCACTATCCCATTTCGTCCTCTTTTTTTCATACAATGTGACCCACGGTTATGTCACTTCATAATTGTAAAGAATGAATTTATTGACTGCTTCAATTTCTGCATTCGTTGATGATATCAAACCAATATATAGAACTTATGAGATCAAAATATACATTATATCAAAGTTCAACATGAATATTTACTTCCTGTAAATTTGAAAAATTATAAGTCGCTTACTCTTTATCACGCGCCTTTTCCATTCATTTGGAGCATCTCCCCTTCTCTTTTGTCTTCACTCCTTTCACTATCCCAAATCACCACACCTGGTCTATTTTTGATCTGCTTGATGTACTCACTGGCACAATAGAAAGACTCATATGATATGTACCCCTCTACCATAGACCCCTCAGGTTTTTCCCTTCGTCGAACAAAACCTTTCAATTTCTTCATGTACCTCTCTAAGAAGAACATCCAACGAAAATAAATCACCCCAACTAGTTCAACCTCATCTACTACATTGATTAGAATATGAACCTGAAAGTCCATGAAACTCGTCGATAATTCCTTTTCAAACATACAAAGAATCTCAACTATCTCTTGATGCCACCATGGAATGCTACCCACATGAATCTCCTTTGATGTGATCCAACATATGACTATATATAATTTAGATATGGCACGTCCTAGGTCTTGGGGGAATTCATGTTTCACACACCCATGCACGAAAAAAGGATAATGACACTACAAAGTTATAAACACATGCAATAATATACAAAATTAGTTATGTTTTATAATCACTGCATGGGATAAAATTTATTAATATAATAAATAATAAAATCATGCTTTTGACATCATACGTACTCTTAGAAGATTCAAATGGTCATGAGATTTCAATATGGAAAAATGTTCATCCATGGTGAAGCAGTGCTGTAGTGAAGAACCGTATGATGATGTCACCCTGACACCTATTATAACTTCCTTTTCCAAATAAAGATCATCTTTTTTTTTAATCCATGGGACATCACCTTCTTTTAAATACCATGAATTAGAGGGACCAGCATCTGCCTCTGATCCTGTACTTTCTAATCGTCCTGGAAAATGTTTGTTTTTATTTTTTTAAGTAATAATATCTTTCCTAACAGCCAATGTGTCACTTTGTTTCAATGATATGTGCCTCATAAAGAAGAGGAAACATTTTTAAATATATTCATGGGATCTAATAAGTGGGTAATCTTAATATTCTCCCAATATGGGAGGTTACAAAAGATAGATTTCCTTTTCATCCCAATGGGAAATTTCTCAACATAGGTGTCCAAGAATTCTGGATCATTGAACATAGGCACCCCATTTGAATTGAACATTTCTATGAACTCCTTCCCCTTCTCTCTCTCATATTTTCTAAGCCATTCAATTGGTGTTATTATTGGAGGCCTTTGGGTTCTCTCTCATTTACCATTGAAATTAGATGTTGCTCTTCTATAAGGGTGTTCTTCTGGGAGGAATACCCTAGAGAAGCCATACACTCTGTTTCATAGATCTTTGGACCATCTAGCTTTCAGAGAAGGTCCAAAACATTTACATCCAAAATACCCTTTTGTTACATGACCTGCGAGATTATTTTGTACAATGCATATGGATGGTGCGTTAAATAATATCATGAATATCAGAAAAATTACAACAAATTAAATAACTAATATGCGAAAGAATACTTTTATGTATATAAACAAATCAGTAAACATGTAATTTACCAGAGAAAACTCCTAAGGTTGGATAATCATGTGTCGTGTAAGCACATCTTCCATACAATGTAAAACTCCTCTCTACTGCGATGGGTCTCGATACATCATATACATTTATCCCATCCCATAATTCCTTCAATTCATTTACCCGTGGTTGTAAGTAGACATCCATATTCTTCACTTGTCTTCTAACAAGGACTATGAGAGCCAACATAAGATGTTTATTCTTCATGGAAAACCGTGGTGGAATATTGTTATTGATCACTACTACAGGCCAAACAGAATAGTTGGTGTTCTAGAGGGAATATGGGTTGACGCCATCCATGTATATGATAATTCATAGACTTCGTACTTCATCCTTGAATTTTTCAGGCCATGTATCCTCTATATGCTTCATGGCTATTGAATCTGTTGGGATTCACATAACTCCTAACTCAGTTTTCTATGACGCATTCCATCCCTGCAACATAGCCAATTCTTTGCAATGAAAGAGCCTTTGTGTCCTTGGGATTATAGGTATGTGCCTCAATATCTTAAAATGAGGACCACGTGATTTACCCTTCTTTTTTTATTTATCATACCTATCATGCCCACATTTTGCGAATATCTCTTTTTCTACATAATATCCTTTATATAGAATACAATCATTTCGACATGCATGATATCATATGTACTCAACACCCAACATTTTCAACAATTTCTTTGCCTCTTCACATCTATCGGGCAAGACATTATCACTTGGAAGAACCTTATCTTTGAATAACCTGTAGCTGGTGATCATGGACAACATTAAATGTACACTAATGTCGATATAATTAATAATGTTCATAAAATTTACCATTTGTAATTTTCATTGTGTGATTATATTTCTCAAAATATAAGGGAGAAATTTATGGTAACTTACCCCAAAATTTCCAAGAAACATGCATTTGACAAGCAAAAATTTTCTTTCAAGTTGTACATTAAAACCATTGTCCCCAACTAGGTGACCGTCAGGTTCAAAGAGAGGGGGTGGTGGAAGAAAAATTAAGGCTTTCAAAAAAGGTATCAGTGATATGAGCATAATCCTCTAGCTAATCATAATTCTGGAATGCATTTAACAACATTGTCTCCATGGAATTCGTATCCCTTAAGTAATCATCCATACCAACCTCTATTTTTTTGTCTCCATTTCAAGCTTGTGAAGAACTACTATTCTTGTAGTCATTCCTAATTGGTGAATCTGGACATAGTCAGAATTGAATAGGTGGTTGATTCAACCATTCTTGGTATCGTTCCTCTCCTATTTTTTCTCTTAATTCAACCTTCTCTCGATTTGACATTGTCGTGAGGTGCAACGGAATATGGTAGGTAGGTCGCTCATCATCACTAGAATCCTAATAATTTCAAAAGATATATTTTCACATGATTAGTACAAAATCTATGATATCAATTAGTAAGCACGTCGAAAATGCATGATTAATTGGTTTGACGTTGAAATAATTACATTAACATACCAAAAAATTATTATTACCATCATTGTCCCATAATTGTGGCTAGAAGATGCAATGTTACAATTGGCAGGGTGAAGCAACTGTCAATTTTCATCTACCAAATGCGCCTTGCAGTATGCTGCTCCTGATAAGAGCTTCCCATGTTTTGGAGTTGTTTGAATATTTTGTGCATCTGAACTCGATTCTAAATCTGCATGAACCTACAAATTTGTTTACATAATTAATTTTATTAAGTTGATTAACATGGATAAAAAAACATAAATTCAACTAGATAATGAAAATATAAATAAAATCTAAGTAAATATTACGTATTAAGATGGATAGGGAGAACTATGCGATGGAATTTGAGAAATATTATGGAACGAGCTAGATTTTGAAGAATTGTCCATTCAATATAATTATAATATTTTATCCCTGCATTTTAGCAAAATCAACAATAAATTTTGGTGTATACACCTAAAAGTAATTTTGGTTCCTTCTAAAAGTAAAATTAAAGGTATACACCTAAAAGTATAATGTTGGAAATCTTTAAGTTAAAATAATCTTATATTATAAAATCTGGGTGAAAAATATGGAAATTGGTGAATTTTTTTTTTGAAAAATCATGGAAAATTTGCCCACTTGCGAATATTAGCCCCTAAAATTTTCCATGCCTAAAAATGGACTTATTGTTATCGATGCTAACGTATGTATAACCACATAAGTGCATTTTATTTACAGCGCATCGGTGTTGTGCTAGTAATCAATGCACTGGTGCCGAATAGTCGCAAATAAAAAAGCACAACATTATTTTTTTTAAGTAAAAAAAGGTGATAAATTGAAAAATGGGTGGAAAATTATTTTCAAAAATGTAATTTCATAAAACAATTCTTTAAATAGTAAAAAAATTTCATTGTTTCGTTATTTTTGCAAAACATTTCAGGGGTAGATTTGCATGAGGGACATACCTGGAGCGAGAGAGCACAAGAGTTCTGCGGAGTAGCGAAATACTTTCAAAAAAACTATTCAGAAAATCAGAATTCAAAACCTATGGTGATTCAAACCTTGTAGCATAGAATTTCAAACCATCTGGTGATTAAATTGTACTATAATCATCAATTTTTTTACATTTTCTATTTGATTTAATACATGGTAAGTAAAACATGTAAATTTTACTATCCATTTTCAGGAAAAAAAACATTCTTACTCTGAACCATTCATTCTTTTTGTTTCTGCCCTTGCTTCTTCCTGTTTCTGTGACTTCAGAATTAGGGCTTTTCATTTTGGATTTTTAGGGTTTGTATTTCTATATATATAGGCCTATGACATCTAGCTCACGAGATGACTTGCAAAGGAAAATCCCAATCCATGTTGGCCCTTACGTGAATTTTCAAAAAAACATAATTTTTTTAATTGGTGCAACTTATCAAAAATAGTGCACTGATGTGCTATTTTATCACAGTGCACCATGCATGTAATGTTGGATAAAAATGATTTAAAAAAAAAAAAAATTAATCTGTGCACCATGTGTAAAATATCGCACTGGTGCGCTATTTCATTATAGCACACCGGGCACATACTGTTTGAAGAAATATTTTATTTTATTTTATGTCTGTGTTAATCGGTGCACCGTTTAACATATAACACACTAGGTCTCCTTATTGACAAAGAGCATCATACGGTGGTCCCCTATTTTCGCGAAAAGTTTATAAGAACGTTACGCACTGCCCCCTCCATGACATTATATGCTACAAAAACTAACACTAGAGGAATTTTATTAATTTTTATGTGTTCATGGGTGGCCTAGTTAACATATAACACAATGCTTCTCCTTCTTGACAGAGAACACCATACGATGTTTCTACTATTTTGGTGGTGCTTTTATAAGAACACCTCGCACCGACATCGGTGCGTACATCATTAAAGGCGTACCGTTTTCTTGATTTTATTTTTTTATCTGAAAATTTTATGATTTATTTATAAAATATATTAATGAATGGTATGGTACATGTTTAATATTGATAAATAAATGGCTGACAAGAGATCAACTAACAAAAATACTGATAGCACATCGAGAAAAGAAAAAAAAGGCAAGTTCTTTGAAAATAATTTACAATTTTTTTTAATTTTTGAACTATATGTAAGTTTAACTAATATGTATTGTTTACTATGTATCATGCAGAGCCACAAAATGACAAAGCTTGATAATATTATCTCCGATCTAGGGCCAAAAGAGCGTAAAAGCTTGATGGAAAATTTGCGGAAGGATGAATCAGGTGAATGAAAAGATACTATCGATCCAATATAAGTTTCTTTTTTTTATTTTCATTAATAATATGCTTAAAAATATTAAATAAAATGTTTCAAACAATCTATTAATTCACATATGTTTAATGTTCTATAGGGACTGGAAACTCAGAAAATGAATGTCGTTCTAAGAAAAGAAAAAAAAATAGGACATGCAAATGAAAATGAATTTGTCCTTAGCTCATCTGGAGACGTGTTAGAGGTTATGGAAAGGGGAAATTTTTTTTACAAAACTTTGAGGGATCTAGTGGAATGAATTTATAGACGTTCTTTCCACTTAAAGTACAAAAATGAATCCAATTATTCTAAGAATCAAATTTTATCTAAACTAAAGGATGAGTTTCCAGAGAATTGTTCAGTGAGACATGTGAGACTTTTAATAGCAAAAATGTACAACAACAAAAAAGAAAGAATGAAAAAGTAATATTCCTTTAAATGTTTTAATAGAAATATATGTATATATTAGTAGAAAGAAATCATTTATAAATATCACTTTTGTTATATTTACTTTTCATATATCAATATAAAAAATAAATATTTTACTCTCATGTTACATTTTCAGGAAGATTATGAAAATATCAAAGGATGAACAAGTTGATATCAGAAATATGCTAGTAGAAATGTCGAAAATGGTGTACAAGGATATGGTCAAATAAATGGACATAATTGCATCGTACGAGGAGCCATATCAACAAAAACGTGCTTCAAATGTAATATGTAATCATTGACATTTTCGATTAAGTACAATAAAGAAACAATTTAGCATTAAATATTAATTTTCAAGTATTTTCTTGTAGAAAAGAAAATAAAATGGAACCCATTCAAAACATAAAACAAGACAACAAGGAAGAAAATTGTTGATATCTAAGTCTGTGAGTAATTGTTACTTCCTTATAATAACTCAACTAGATTCATTTTTGTATATTTTATTTTTTTTTACAACAGTCATAATTGAATGTCTTCAAACAGGTGCTAACATACAAAGAAGAACCATGAGACAAATTGATTGACATTGGGTTAAATATGGGTTCTCAATATATGTTGGCATATCATAAATTAATTGTGGAATTTGTAAGCATCTATCAATCTTGTTTTACTTAGCTTCATCTATAATTAATAGAACAAAAAAATACTTTAAATTAAATATATGATTTGTTATGGGGCATAAAACTTGCAGGAAACAAAGTATGGAACTGCCCTAAGAAATGAAATGTTGAAATATGGCATGAAATTTGGATTTGAAATAATGTGTATAGTTCATGAGTCAATTCTTGCTATGGTACATCATTTATTTTCGATTTACATTGATTTATATTATTTAATATTGAAATTTTAATTATTCTCACCAATGTATATACACTCATTGCAGTTTATTTTTATGTTTGTAGATGGAAGGTGAAAAAAAAAACAATCAACAACGTGACCAAAACATTCCTCAAAATAACCCAAGTCATGGAAGTAGCTCGAGCAGTGACAGCAGTTCAAGCGAAGAATGATGATCAATATGTTTGGATATCAAAGAAAGGTGTTGTATTTTTTGAAATATTTGTCTGTGAAATCAAACATTTTGTTTAATGTAATGGACATAGTGTCCCAATTGAAAGACAAAGGGATACCAATAATTGTACCATTTTGTATGAAAAAGAGTGTCTTATATATATATATATACACATTTTAATTTATTATATTGCATTCTCCATTCTCGCTGTGAAATCTAACACCATTGATTAAATATATGGATGATTAAATATTATAATGAAGAGATGTGAAATATGATGATATGATATAAAAAATTAATCCAAACATCACATTCAAATGCACTAATAAAAATTTAATTGATATGAATATTGTTATAAGATATGTGTCAACTTTCAATGAATAATGAATTTTTAAAAAATCACAATTATTATGATATGATATAAAAAATTAATCCAAACATCACATTCAAATGCACTAATAAAAATTTAACTCATATGAATATTTTTATAAGATATGTGTCAACTTTTGATGAATAATGAATTTTAAAAAATCACAATAATTGCACTGCCACTGGTCAATGTTTCTAAAAATTACAAAATGAACATTGATGCATGTTAGTTACTGTGCACTGGTGCGTTTGTATGATACAACACACCGGTGCATTTCAACCAATGGGCACCACACAAATACCAATACCAATTAGAACGCTTAGTGTGCTTGTGTGATAGTGTGCACCAGTCCGTTTATGTGAGACTAATCACTGGTGCATTGATACGACCTATAGGCATCGTATAAATACCAATACCAATTAGAATTCTTGGTGTGTTTGTGTGATACTGCACGCTGGTGTGTTTGTATAATACTATGCACTTGTGCGTTCATACGACATTTGGGCACTGCAAAAATACCAATACCAATTAGAACGACCTTGTGCGTTATATCACATATACTATGCCCAGTGTGGTTTTAGACCTTAACAACCCGGTGCATGAACCTTTGACCGCCCCAAGGCAACTACATGGCTCACACGCACTGGGACATTGCTAAACACCCCAGGGCATCCTAAATTTGTTTTTCATCCTGGTGCTTGGTAGGTTTATAGTACTAATGCATTCACTGTAAAACACACCAGTGCGTTGACACCAGATTAGCACACCGATGAGAAAAATATCCGTAATAAATTTCGATTTCCTGGTTTTATTTAGTTATCTTGAAATTCCGTTAGAAGCTCTGCCAAAACCTCCATTATTGAAAATGGATGTTGTAGCAATTTTTTTTTTACAATTTTGGCGAATTTTATAACACTAAAAACCTCCGCTATAGCCTCCGCTAGAGGATTTTTCCTTTTAGTGTAAGATATTTAAAATCATTTAGAGATATTTTTTTTATCAATCACATAAATATGGAAATACAAAAAAATGCATAACTAGTATTAATTCCATTCATAACATATAATACAACCTACAAATCCTAGGTATGGTAACAAGATTCATAGTGCAAACATTCATTATAAACATAGGCATAAGATAGCTATCAATCATGTATATAACAATGAATCTCAAGAATTTCTTCATGAATATATACAAAACCATGTATAAACCTATAACAAAGATTATCCAAATATGCAAAACTAATTATACTTATCTAAATGTGTTAAATTGGATGACAACTGGAAGGACTTTCACTCTCCACCCAACCATATGCAAGCTATAATGCAGCCTTTCTTTCAATTGACCACCCTTAATATGGATCCATAGTATAAGGGGTTTCTTGCTTAGGGATTTCACACCAAAGGCTAAAACTCCTAGTATATGGAGCCCACAAGGTGGTCTATCATCAGCTCTATGGTAGTAACCCTCAGTCACCCATTCCTCTTTGAGTTCATTCATAGTCTTCACCCAATTTTTGTAGTAGCTTATATTAAACACAAGGATCAACAATCAATTGCACCATCTCTTTTTCTTATGCATTAATCTATAGCTCCACACTCAGCTTTGAACATCCCCTGGTTTTTAGTGGGAGAGATTAAAGGAGAAAACTTATGCGTACAACCTATGAAAAATCTTGAAAAAAAAATATTTGTGAATGTAAAAAAATTATTTATCTTCCATTGTCACATTCACACACACATATCATGTATCTAAGGGGCATCCTTTGGCTCTTTCATCTCCTCACGAAACTAGGTACCACCCTTTTTATTTTTTTGTCCCCTCGATCCACGAGTGGGAGTGGGCACTGTCCTATGTCGCTCACCACCCCGATCCAATTTATTAAATGTTTATCACATGGTGGATTATCTCCAATCACCTCAAACAAAAATTTGTCATACAGTGTCATTGCCTGCAACTCGTGTCTCAATGATTTAACTTATCCACGTTATGGATCTGAAGGCACGCATGCATGAAATATTCACTTAGGCTATGGATTAGTAAGGAAATCCTTAGTTTAGTTTGTAGTAAATTAATTTTGTATAACTAATTTTAAATAATTAGCATATCATTTGGTCGTGGCTCTCCACACTAACAATATAGTCATAATCTCATATTACATAAAAAGGGTCAAAGCAAGGGATGTTACATATGATTGATAGTATTCCCTTTTAGTAATTATGATGGTGTTATTTAGTAGTGAAATGACATTTCTAGATAAATTACTACATCCATTTCTTGTTGGAAATTATTAGATTGGAACTAGGTTACTTGTTTAAATATTAGAGAAAAGAAAACAAAAAATTAATATTAACATCATTAAGATAAAATAAAATAAAAATTACAATTATTTGTAAGCTAATATTTCTTAAAACTTTCTTTTATATTTTTTCTAATTTTCTATCTTTCTTCTTCTTCTTTCATCTACATCCCCTCCCCACCAAATTTTTAAATAAGAAGAAATCAATAACTAAAATGTGCAAACATCACTACCATAAAAATTACATAGTAAATTTATATTAGAAAATTCTCCATTCTCAATATGATAGCTAGAAAACCACATCCAATAAGATTAGTCAATATACATTATCATAGGAGTCCCAAATACTTGAACTAACTTTATGAGGCTAAACCTTTCGATCTATAAAAATATAAATGAAAAGATCTTATACGATATTCATTATATATATATATAAATGATATTCATTATATTATTATGAATAATATATCTATATATATATATAATAACATAGATAAATACCAAATTACCTTCCTCGTTGACTCATGTAATGTGTTTTTTTTAATATTTTTTTCTTTGTTATTATGAAACAAATCTCAATTTTTTTTAATGAAACACATCTAAATATTTTTCAAACCTCTCAAAAATACATATCCCTTAAAAATATATATAATTAACACAATAGGTATACCTATTTCAACTCAAATGGATGTAGGGTTGTGGATTGTTTGCTTTAAATAATTAGACTACATTTCAAGTGAGTGGAATATTTTTCCACCAATAGAGCCGTCGAAGGTTGTGATTTCATTGACGTGGTTGGTCTTGTGCATTACATACGATTTAATAAATATTTTAATAATATATTTGAAAGGAGTTGTTTTTAGTGTGATTTTTTGGAATTTTTGGTAGTGAAAAAAATTCAGGTAAAATCTTGATTTTTGTTATTTAAAATGGTTTTTTAATTGTATATGGATTCAGCATCCTAAAAAACATCTAAAGCATTTAGATTCTGCAAAGTTACCCATCAAACTTCTGTTTTCTTTGAATTCATACAGAATTTTAAAAAAATACATCAAACTTCTGTTTTGGTTAAATTCATGCAGAATTTAAAAAAAAATTAAACCAAAAACCTTAAAAAAATCGTAGTCTTTGAAATAATAGTCTCTGCATTTCATTCCACACGATCGTGTTTAGGCAACAAATATAAATAGGGTGGCCTTTGGTCTCCCACGGTAACCACTGTACGCATTCAATTCAGTTGTTTTTTTACGTTACAATCAAGACGTTGACTCATTTCGTTTGCATTGGTTCGAGTTCCAAGACAATCGTTTGCACTTAACTGCATCGCGGCCCTGAAGATGAAGGTCCAGGGTATGCATGAGCTCACACGATGGTAACACAAATTAGAGCAGTTATGCTGCTTGCCAGGTCTAGCTATAATGTAGCAAGGTTGAATCCTGGGCCAGACAAGTACATGTTGAAAGCATTTGAAGGCGGAAGCTGGTAGTATACATTATAATCGGTATATGTTGCAGAAACAACATAAAAAATTATTCCGTGTTCAGGGTGGAGTGCTTCTAAAGATAAACCCTACATGATCTGCAATACGTAGACCAGGGAATTCTCATGAAGAAATTATGTTTTATTTCGTTCGCAAAGCAAGCATCCCTCTGTATGCCACACACGTCATATTCCTCCAATATTAATTCCATGATAGAAGTCTATGTATCTTCAGTTTTCCATCTGATCGAGAAAATATCAATATGAAAATATTCGATCTAATAGAGAAACTGGCAATATTATTTGGCATTCTTCTTTAGGATTTTCCGTGCAGGCCCGTGTGGTGGATATGAAATTATACTTTTGCGCTTCTGTTTGAAAATGTGGCCATTCTAATTTTGTAGAACTAGAATACAGAGGTACTTGCAGCGCTCTGGCGGACCTGATTGACATGCATAGCTTTGTATGGTTGATCGAGTAGGTATCCTCATGAATCATCTCGTTTTTTAATTTTATTCTATTTAGGTTTATCGGTGATGTCTCTTTCTCTATAAATGAAATATGTGCAATTATTGAATAGTGCAAATAGAAAAATAACATTACTGAATTGGCGGGCTAGTTCTTCGATGGACTTAGATCGTATTCATTGCGACCTGGGATACTAATCCCATTTGAGGATACATCCTTTCTTTTGAAAAATTAATGAATCATTAATTAAATCTACGCACCATTCAAGAATCGACTATCCACTCATGGAAATCACACATCATTTATGTATTTAATTGATAAGAAGACTTATTTTCCTTCATATAGTTTTTATTGGAGAAAATTATTATACATGTGCTTATGTTCTTATCATATATTACTCATTTAATTTCATTTAAATGAGTTGTTTATTGCATCTATTTTTCATGGGACACATTTGAATTTAAAAATGGGAAATAAAATGTTTTACGCTTAATTCCACTTTTTATTTACTTGTACAACCATGCTATTGATATAGGTCAATAGATTTAGATGATGAATCTAAATGTCATGTGGTTGATATTAGTGGATAAGAATATATTCACCACTCACCATATTATTAACTATTTATGTTTACCACTCACCAGGTAGACTTATTTTGTTAAAAAAATCTAATTATTAAATAATAGTAAAAATACATGTATATAATTATACTTATTATATTAACATTATTTTGCATATTGATAAAATATTAGTTATTACATAACTTTTCACTAGTATATTAATAGTTATATGTAAAAATATAATATAATTCACATATAACATAATAATAGCATTTAGTTGTTATGTATTTATTATTATTTATTAGGATTTGGTCGAGAACCATCTAATGTGGTTCATCCTCAAGACAAGGTGAAAAAGATAATCAATCTTCATGAATAAATAGTGTGGATGTATCAATGCCCAAATAAATACATAATATTATTAATAATATGTAGTTATTAGGACATTAGTCCTTGGTTTTATAATATTAATCTCACGGTTTATATTAATATTACGGTCTATAATCCCTCAGGTTTATGAAATAAGTCGTAGGGTTCATAATACTTGGGTTTATAATATTAATCTCATGGTTTAATATTATTCCCTTGGGTTTATAATATCCAAATTCACATAGTGATAAATATTGTCTCAATGTGATAACCAATATGACAATCATGGTCACAATATTATATTACATTGCAGTTTATTCAATGGTGTATTGTGACATTACAAAATTGGAGTTTCATACTAGAGTGTATAATATTTTGTTTAAAATAATAGGGTTTAATATTGGGTTTAATATATATATATATTTTTCTTTTTTTTCTTTTTTTTTCTTTTTTTTTTCTTTTTTTCTTTTTTTATTTTTTTTTATTCTGAATAAGGCTAATTCTATTAATAGCATATAGTACAAATGGAGTTACAAGCAAGAGAAACTAGATAGTGAGGAAGCCCAAAATGAACAGTCAACCTCGATCCGATATTGTAGCCAAAAGAGAACAAGGCGGATCCAGAAGAGATATCTAGGAATCATGAGAGAAAAACACAAGAGAATGTAGAGAAGGCTCAGAATGGGTAGAGTCCTCAATAAGGCATTTATTTCCTTTTTTTTTGAAACTTTGACCCAACTGTCAAGGGGCTGGGGGGCAGAAACCATTTGAAGATTTTTGTTGATCAAAGGAAGGCGATCCTTATCCGAGTTGGAGGAGGCAGACTCATGTGAACGCTTCTGTGTATTAGAGGAAGCATTGGGCCCTCCAGGGTATACTATGTTTGTTTCCTTCTCATGCATCGCTGCCTCTTCATCAGCTTCAATCTCCTCCTCATCCTAGCTGGATGACTCAATGTCATGCATGGGGTGGGGGGGGAGGATCACATGGTTCCCAGCTTTTAGATTTCAATTTTTTAGGACCTTTCTTATTTTGGGCTATGAATATGGTGCAGGAGTTTTGAAGATGTCCTATTTGATGGCAGTAGCAACATCTTAACGCAGTGTTCTCATAATCCATGGTTTGAGTCCAAAGGAAATCTCCCACTTTGAGGAAAATCTGATTGGCCGGACCTTTGCTTAAGACAATATCAACATAAATTATTCCATATGTGTATATTCCTTTCTCTTCCCTAGAGGGATCCATCGCTAGAAAGTGACCCAAGGAGTTTCCAATTCCTTGGAAGACCGAAAAGTGCCAGAGATGCGTAGGGAGGTTTAGTAGTCTAACCTAGATAGGAATCTTGGTGATGACTATCGTAGAGGGATTGAAATATGGGAACCAGGCGGTGAGGAAAAGACCTATTGTTCCCCAAAACCATGGGCCTTGAGTTAAGGCTTTTTTATAGTCTTCGCTGAAAGCAAACACAACTATGAAGAAGCCCTTGGAGAAGAAGTTAACCTTGCAGTTGTTGATCTAGGTGGAGTGAACACAATGGTATAGATCTATTGAGCGAAGCTATAGTACATTAAATCGAAAAATTATGGAATGTTCTATATAATTTTGAAATTTATCATCCAAAGATGGATGAGAGATTTTGATGTAGGGAATATCCTCTAGTTTATCAAACAAGAAGACCTTGGGTGCCTTTTCGAGTTGACAGGTTTTATTGGGTGGTTGTGCATGGACAACATATTTGTAGGAGAAGGCAGGAGCTGAAGAAGGCTTCCCGACTGCTCCCCCTCTCAACCTAAGGGTTAATACTAGCAAGGCATTTCTTTCAATAGTGTAAAAATAGAGGGGAAGAGAGACCTCTAGTTTTTTACCTTCATATAGCAGTCTTTGGAGAGAAGAGGGGATCCCCAGCCTGAGTTCTAGATCTTGCATGATATTTTGCACTAGACCCATTGTACGCACCCAATGAAGCATGGTTTTTCCAGTAAGAAGTAAGGTATGGATCTGAAAAGAAGGGGAGGAGAGATCTGAGAAGCCATGTCTACCCGAGCGAGTCTGAGAAGGGGGTGTGCTTCATCCCTAGAGTTCTAGCATCGCGTGACCATACTAAGGCTCGATGGTGGTTGAGTGTCAAGATTCGCATGCTAGGGCTTTTCAATGCTATGAATTCCTTTCTTGTTGGTGGGTGCATGACATTGAAGATGGACCGGCCTAGCCAGCGATGGCCCCTTTGATCCGCCTCCTCATAGATCTAGGCGGTAGAATAGTTGGAGTGTTGCGAGAGAGGGTGGAACTATATATTTTCTAAAACCATTTCCTTCAGCTGTGAGATTGTCGTGAAGCACAACAACGATGTAGTCTTGGATCTCATTCTTCTTACCAGATTTATAGGTATCGCACAGCAGGGTCAGGCCCTTCTTTTAGTGAAATACTACGCTTCACTACAAATTGGTGGGAGATGCTTAGGCTCCGAGAGCTGTGGCAGAGTTCTAGTGCTCGTAACCTCAGTTGATGGCCCATCGTGGTGAGATCAGGTTCTCCTTGTAGTGGATGATGGCTCCTTGCTGCAGATCAGTGGGAGGTTCATCTACAACATTTGCTGCAGAGGATGGAAAAGTGATGGCGATAGTGGATGTGCTCCGGTATTTACGACCAATTTCTAGGTTTAATTATTTAAATGTGATGTATTAAACATCTATTAGGTTTATAATATTAATCATAAGGTTTAATATATTAATATTAGGTTTTTTAATATTTCTTTTAATATTGTGACCTTGGAATGGTACAAAAATCTATCCAATATTGTAGTCTGACAAGCACTGCCGCAATGCGACAATGAGTACAACAATCATTGTCACAATGTTACATTGCATTGCAATTTATTCAATGTTGCATTTAAAAATTTCAAAATTAGAGTTTAACATTAATGTTAGGGTCTTTAATATTAATGTTTGGGTTTTTAATATAAATCCCAGGGTTTACAATCCCAAGGTTTATAAAATTAATTTTAGGTTATTTAATATTAATCCTAGGGTTCATAATATTCATTAATTTGAAAATCATTGTTGCAATGTTTATAATCCCTTGGGTTTATAATATCAATATTTGGGTTTATATTACTAAGGTTTAATATTAATTCTAGGGTTTATAATATCAATTCTAGAGTTTAACATTAATACCTTGGGTTTATAACATTATTAATCCCATGAGTTTATTAAATCCTTTACGCTTATAATATTCATGTTAGGGATTTTAATCTTAAGGTTTATAATCATTGGGTTTATAATATTAATCTTAGGGCTTATAATTAGTGTCACAATCATTGTCTTAATGTTACATTACAATTCAATTTATTCAATGTCGCATTATGACATTTCATAAGTAGAGTCTAATATTAATGTCACGATCCATATTATTAATTCCAAGGTTTATAATATAATCCTAAGATTTACAATCGCATGGTTTATAATATTAAACTTAAGGTTTTTAATATTAATCCTAATGTTTGATATTAATCTAAGGGTTTATAATATTAATCAATGTGACAATTATTGTCGCAATGTTTCTAATCCCTTGTATTTATAATATTAATCTTATGGTCAATATTAATGTTAGGGTTTATAATCCCTTGACGATTATGGTATTAATCCTAGGGTTTACAATCCCTTAGGTTTATGATATTAATCCTAAATTTTATAATCCATTGGGTTCATAATATTAATATTAGGGTTTAATATTATTCCCTTAGGTTAATAATATACAACATTGCATTCTCACAAACATTGTCTAAATGCAACATTTAATATGACAATCATTCTAACAATGTTACATTACATTGCAGTTTATTCAACGTCACATTGCGACATTACATAAATGGTGTTTAATATTAGACTTTTTAATATATGCTTTGTAATAATAGGGTTTAACATTGGATTTATTGTATTAGGGTTTATACTATTAATCTTGGAATTTATAATATTAGTTCTAAGGTTTATAATATTATTTTTAGGGTTTGTAATCTTTTGTTTTAATATATTATTTTTAGAGTTTATAATAGTTTGATTTAATATATCAAACATAGGTTTTAAAATACTAATCTTATGGTTTATAACCTTATTATTTATAATATATGGGTTTATAATGTTAGGGTTTTAAATATTTTCCTTAATATTTTGACATTGGAATGGTGCGAAAATCTATCCAACGTCACAGTGTGACAAGCATTATCGCAATGTGACAATCAATCCTACAATCATTGTCATAATGTTACATTATATTGGAAGTTATTTATGTCACATTAATACATTTCCAAATTAGAGTTTAGCATTAATGTTCGGCTCTATAATATCAATTCTTAGGTTTATAATATAACTTCTAGGGTTTACAATACCAAGGTTTATCATATTAATATTAGGGTATTTAATATTAATCCTAGGGTTCATAATATTAGTGATCTGAAAATGGAAGTATTTGTAAATGTTGTAAATATTGTGCAAAGTATCCATTTCCATTTAATTAAATGTGTACAAAATTCTCCATGTCTTTCAAGTTGAACAAAGTGTATTTGGTAACTGTTTCTCAGTTTATGTGTGAGGGAATGTTAATTAATTTTATTGTTTAACATATCATATCAGCAATACATAGAAGAATAACTTCAACAAAACATAACTCAGATATTTGGTGAGCATTTCATCCCTCCTGGGCTACGTCTGCTAGACCAAGCCTCCCAAATTGGCTTGTCTTCTTGTATTAAAATGCTCCAAAATGCTAATACAAGTTTTAAAGTGCCTCAATAGGTAAATCTGACTGTAAATATAGATCCAGAAGTCATGAAAATGCTAAAAATGCCTTTCCATAAACACTAAATAGTTAAAAATTACCAAATGCAGTGCCTTCTTGAAAAAGGCTGTAATGGCTCTTTCAACTCCTCTTCCACTTTTCAAGCTATAGAAGTACTCAAACAGTCCTAAAACCTCTTTCATTAGGTTTAGAAGGTAGAAATTAGCTAAAAATGGTTTTTGGTTCACCTCAAATAGTGAGGTACAACTCAATAGAGCTCCACTTCCCCAATGGCCCTTATGGCTCTCCAAACTTCACTGAAGCAAAAATGGTTGTAGAACACCTCTACTGCCTCTAGAAATTGTCTCAAACACTCTGGAATGCTGAAGATAGTCGAAATTGACCAAAATTTTCTCCAAATTAGTCCAATATTGGAGAAGTTACGACCAAAAACAAACTTCTACCCAATGTCCCCTTGAAAACCCCACCAAATGTGGGCTAACTGCAGATAAATCGAAAAAAATGGAAATTCCACCCGAAATTGTTGAACCCACCAAAAATTGGCGGAAACTAAAAACAGTGAAAATTAATGTTGAAGGTGGGCGAGTCACATGACATTTTCCTTAATCACCTCCAAAATCGTGTCATAACATTTTAAACAAAACATGTTTTAAATAACTTTGAAATTTGTTGTTGATAGAGGGTGGTTACATGGGATTATCGTTTGAATTTCCAGAGATAATGGTTCTGAAAACTGTTTTACAAACCGTAGCATAAAATGTTATTTTTGCACTGGTCACACGGACCATTAACCTTGCAACCATAACCTTCGGCAGTTGGAAAATGGTTGGTGGAAGCTCCTGGTTACCAGCGAAGGGTCCTATGGTTTATGGTGGTTGGCCCTTAGGGGTTGGCCCACTTTGCTGCCCAACCGAAATGAATTCAAACTTTAAATAAAACCTTTTCACTTCATATGTTAAGAATCAACTGATAGGTGGGCCAGTAGGGCGTTGGCTTAGTTAACGGGAGGTCGAGTCTTTGAAAACCTGGGAATCCATAAAAAAAATTAAACTGTGGTTCCTGGGCCTCATGGCAGCTTCCGGGTCTGCCACGTGGCGGCCTGCTATTGGTTCATCCATATAAAAGTCAAACAAGTCATGAACCAACAACTGCCACTTGTCTGCATATAACTTGCCCGAATGGAATATTCTAGGGAATATTGTAAGGAAGAGGAATATTCTAGGAATATTCCTTGGAATATTATTTTTTAAATTTTTCCAATTTAGAAAAGTCAAACCTAGTCAACTTAGTTTTTGGAGTTTACTGAAAACTTCAAACTTGCATAACTTTCACATACGACGTCTAATTTGAGTGTCGTTCATGGTGCCAGGATCGCAGCGACAAGGCCTATACATTTGTTCAGGTTGCAACTGATTTTTAACACATTCAATTTTCATCTTTTTCCATAGCTCGGACTTGAGCTCCTGATCACACCTCCAAAATGAGACGTTTTTGGACATCAAAAGCTCACTGAAATGTTGAAACTAAACTGTACAACAAATGAAAGAATAACAACATCCTCTTCTATTCAGCTTCCAAAAATTTTCTTTACATGGAAAATGAATTTGAACTTCAATTAGAAAGAAATTCACTCTTCCCTTCACTGATGCTTATCCTCTTGTCAAGAGCTGATTTTCGTGCACTCACTTAGAAAATTACTGGCGATAAAATTGCATAATTAATCTGAACATCAAGTCCTAAATGGACTACAAGCTTCTTGCAAAATCCTGTCACAAGAATGCACATCAATCTTGAAACAAAAATCTCATGCAAAATTTGAAATGAAGATCACCTCTTTGCTCCTTCGAAGCATTAATTGTCAGCTTCCTGTAACATCAAATATGTAGTAATCTTCTTTGCACAATGGTGTATCCATATATCAATCCACAATCGATAAACACCTTTGACTCAAGCATAAGTCGTGCAACATACGACAACAACAACAAGTTGACATGAAATGTGCTATACAACTTACACAACCATCAATGTAAAAAGTGTGCCCACAATCGACACAAGTCGACAAACATGTGTGACACAATTGACACAAGTTGATAAACAACAAGATACATATTTACAATTACATGTGTATGTATCAATGTA
This sequence comes from Pinus albicaulis, assembly GCA_034641835.2. NCBI lineage: Eukaryota > Viridiplantae > Streptophyta > Pinopsida > Pinales > Pinaceae > Pinus > Pinus albicaulis. Next base: position 458,404,382 of record CM076569.1, on the reverse strand, counting down.
CAATGAACCTATATACAGTTCGCTAATTACACATACAACCTCCATGTACATATGCAACTTCAACTCTTCTTTTCAAATACCAACAAGTACATCAACCCAAAGAAAAACACGTGGGTGACTAAGAGTTGAACTTAAAGACATTGCTGCAATATAATTAAGTATCATACTCATATTTTACCCCTCCATGGTGAAATTTTGCAAAAACAAAGAAAATTCCTTCAACTGAACCACATTTACATGCAATCTTTCATCAAACTTTTCAAAAGAAATACATGCATACAAAATATGATATTTGCATGTATAAAATGAATATGACTTATTGCATTAAGAAGTTAATCCACTTCCTACCAAGCCAAATCCATGGCGTCTTTTGTTGCAACAACATTTCCTCATGTGAATCTTCCATATTCACATCGATAATGGAATCCAGAGATTCACTTACACCAATATTTTTTTCCTCTAGCTGCATGTGCTTTGGACAACTTGTTGGATGCAAAGTCCAACAATGAGAGACATCATGTCCCTTATTTTGACAAAATGTTCAACTCTTATGCACTTTTTGTGAAAGTTTTCTTTGCCTCTTCTACTTCCTGTGTGCTTTCTTTTTCAACCAGCATCTTGAAGCAACATGGTTAAATCCACCACAAAATGTGCAACAAAAATTTATTTCATTTGAACAAGAAAAATTATCATTCTTTGTTGAAACATAATCAAATTGATCATGTGAATAATTATACCTATTTTTCTGCATGGAATGTCGATCTTTTCTGTCTTCGAAAGACAATGAACTAGTAGAGGAGACATCTTTCTTTTTCAGAGTTTCATCACTTTTCTTGTCTTGAAAACTGTTTACATTTGCATCCTCGCCATAAGCGACATGTTTACCCTCTACTTGTTGTAATGATGTATTAAATCAATGGAAATCATCCTTAAAACAATTTTGACATATGTGCATTTTAGAACTTGGAATAAAGGTTCTTTTTAAATTTGCATCACATGCATTCAAGGATTTGGATTCTTCACCATTAAACTGCTCATGTTCAAGACCAACATTCTTGGGTCGCTCCACAACTGAAATAGGGTCAACCATGCCTTGTGCATGCTTGCCCAAAACTTTTCCTTTAAGATAGCCCATCTTAAACATTAATTTGGACCCTATACCCCTTGTATGTTTTTCAAAAGAACCAACACACTTTTCAATTGAGGAAATTGAAGACAAGTTGGAATGGTTTACCTCTTCCTCATGCATTTTATTGGACAAAGCTTCTTGAGCTTAAAGGAGTTGTTTTTCCATGTCATGCAGTCTTTGGATAATTTTTTCCTTCTCTTCCTTCATGGCTAACAATTGTGCATGAAGCTTAACACTTTCTCTTTGATCCTCAATTAGAATCTGCATCATGTCCTTCACTTTAATGAACTCATTCTTCATGTCATCATTGAAGAATCTCGTGAAGGAGGAAACTTCACTTGTAGAATAATTTGAAATTATGTAAATGGTCAAATTAACAAAAGGAACTTCCAAAGAAAATTTCTCAAAGCTTTCAAACAAATGAAAAGATTTTAACCAAATGCGTTTAAATACCCCTTCTTATTCAAGCAGCCATAAAAAGCAAACTCCAATAGCTTTTGTAGAAAACACTAATCAAGTGGATTTGTTTTCCAAAGAAAATATTGAGGTACTTTGGGGTAAAGAAATAGCCTACAACTCTTTCCAAGACTTAGCTATCAACAACTATCTTTTCAACTCAAGAAAACTCATGCAATCAACCATTTTGCAACCAATAAAGCTGTCAATATTTTACACTGTTTTAACACCTTTTGTACAAAAAAAAAATGCTCAACCAGGCTCCAATACCATCTGATCTGAAAATGGAAGTATCTGTAAATGTTGTAAATGTTGTGCAAAGTATCCATTTCCATTTAATTAAATGTGTGCAAAATTCTCCATGTCTTTCAAGTTAAACAAAGTGTATTTGGTAATTGTTTCTGAGTTTATGTGTGAGGGAATGTTAATTAATTTTATTTTTTAACAAATCATATCAGCAATACACAGCAGAATAACTTCAACATAACATAACTCAGATATTTGGTGAGTAGTTCACCCCTCCTGGGCTACGTCTGTTGGACCAAGCCTCCCAAATTGGCTTGTCCTTTTGTATTAAAATGCTCCAAAATGCTATTGCAAGTTTAAAAATTCCTCAATAGGAAAATCTGACTGTAAATACAAATTCAGATTCATGAAAATGCTAAAAATGGCTTTCCATAAACACTAAACAGTTAAAAATTACCAACTACAATGCCTTCTTCAACCAGGCCCTAATGGCTCTTTGAAATCCTCTTCAGATTTTTGAACTATAGAAGTCCTCAAATAGTCTTGAAACCTCTTCCATTAGGTTCAGAAGGTATAATTTAGCTAAAAATGGTTTTTGGTTCACCTCAAACAGTGAGGTACAACTCAATACAACTCCATTTCCCCAATGGCCTCGCTGGCTCTCCAAACTTCACTGAAGAAAAAATGGGTAGAACACCTCTAATGCCTTTGGAACCTATCCCAAACACTCCAGAATGCTGAATATAGTCAAAATTGACCAAAATGTTGTCCAAATTTGTCCAATATTGGAGAAGTTATGACCAAAAAAAAAACTTCTGCCCAATGTCCCCTTGAAAACCCCACCAAATGTGGGCTAACTACAGATAACCTGACCAAAATGGAAATTCTGCCTGAAATTGTCAGACCCACCCAAAATTGGCAGAAACTACAAACAGTTAAAATTCATGTTGGAGGTGGGCGGGTCACATGACATCCACCTTAACTGCCTCTGAGACCGTGTCATAAAATTTTAAACAAACCACATTTTAAATAACCGTGACATTTATTTTTGATAGAGGGTAGTCACATGGGATTACCATTTGAACTGCCAGAGATAACATTTATGAAAATTGTTTTACAAACCATAGCATAAAATGCTATTTCTGCGCTGGTCACATGGACTGTTAACCCTGCAACTGTAACCGTCGGCGGTTGTAAAATGGTTGGAGGAAGCTCCCGGTTGCCAGCAAAGGGTCCTATGGTGTATGGGGGTTGGGCCTTAGGGGTTTCCCCCCTTTTTGGCCCAACCAAAATGAATTCAAACTTTAAATAAAACCTGTGCACTTCATATGTCAAGAATCAATCGATGGGTGGGCTGATAGGGCATTGGCTTTGTTAACGAGAGGTCAAGTGTTTGAAACCCTGGGCCTCCATAAAAAAATTTAGACTGTGGTTCCTGGGCCACATGATGGCCTGCAGGCCTACCACGTGGCAGCCTGCTACTGGTATATCCATATAAAAGTCAAACAAGTCACGAACCAGCAACTGCCACTTGTTTGCATATAACTCGCTCGAATGGAATATTCCTTGGAATATTATTTTTTTAATTTTTCCAATTTAGAAAAGTCAAACCTAGTCAACTCGGTTTTTAAATTTTACTCAAAACTTCAAACTTGCATAACTTTCACATACGACGTCGGATTTGAGTGTCATTCACGATGCCAGGATCACAGCGACGAGGCCTATCCAGTCGTTCAGGTTACAAGTGATTTTGAACACTTTCAATTTTGAGCTTTTTCCATAGCTCGGACTTGAGCTCTTGATCAATTAGTCAATCTCACAATCATTATCGCAATGTTTCTAATCCCTTGGGTTTATAAAATTAATCTTTGCGTTTATATTCCTATGGTTTAATATTAATGCTAGAGTTTAATATTAGTCCCTTGAATTTATAACATTGATAATCCATTTTTCTTATTATATTAAGATTATGGTTTATAATCTTAAAGTTTATAATCATTGGGTTTATAATTTTAATCCTAGGGTTTATAATGAGTGCCGCAATCATTTTCTCAATGTTTCATTACATTGCAATTTATTCAATGTCGCATTATTGCACTGAAAGGCTCATTCTATAACCTAGCATGACCCCGATGTGTAAGTATGTCACGTCCTCAAAAAATAATAAAAATATTTTTTACTAATGTCAGCCAAAACATTAGCTTGAATCTTAAATTATATATAACTTGTTAATCTTATTAATGGACTAAGAGTAATTATTAAAATATGACTATGTATTATTATATATAATTGGAATGGATAATAAATTATCTAATGCATTTAGTAGCTCCCTTATCATCCACATGAATTTGAATGGATCATAAATTTATGTTTAACAAAAAAAATTACCACGTTAATATTATAAATTAGGTAAAATATTAAACATCTATACTCATATTTACTAAAGCTAACAACCTCTCTTAAATAAAAGGAAAAGGGTTAATTCAACACAAAGAATCGAAAATCCTACTCCAAAATCTTTTAATATTTATTTTTATTAAATATTTCTAAAAAGAATCTCTGAAGGGAAAAATCATATGTTATGGGTATATTAAAGACTTTAAAGACATAATTATTTCCACATCAAATTTCTAGTACTTTAAATTAATTTGATGTAGTTTTATTATAACTTTTGTTATCATGCCATAAAAAAACATTATTAAATATAATACTAATATTATTAAATTTAATAACTTTGGATTAATACAATATTAAATTTAATATGATATTAAATTTTTTGTATTATAATATATATTAATATATGATGATATATATATTGACGCTATATCTATATATATATATATATATATATATATATATATATATATATATAGATATAGATATATATATATATATATGGAGGGAAGAACAAAAACATAAAGTGATAGAGGTGGATACATAGAGGGAATGACAAGGGAGATATGGAGATAACATGAAGAAGAAATAAATAGAGAGAGATAAAGAGAGGGAGTGACAACTGAGATATGGGGAGAGAGAGTGTATTCTTTGGGGTGAGATAATGAGACAAAGAAGGAGAGATGGAAGGAAGGGGGAAGAGAAGGAGAGAGAAGGAGAGAGGGAGGGAGATAATGACAGGGTTGGAGAGGGAAGAGAGAGATGGGGGGAGAGAGATAGAGGGAGGTGAGAGAGAAAGGGGGAGAGAGTGTTGTAGAGGTAAATCCCCTCTGCAGACAGAGGCGATCCCTACTAGCCCAGATCGGGTCTAGCAACAATCGTATCACGCTAAGGTGCAAGTTTCTAATTGCAATAAACCAAATGGCGAAGAAGGCTTACCTTGAATCCAACGTTGTTGTTTGTAGAGGAGATAGCACTCATGTTCCCTTGCTCCGGCAGATCACAATCCTCACGCTCGCCGTGATCGAACACCTGCACGCGCAAGAACCATGACAAACACAAACGTAAAACCCAATATATGCAATTATGTATCAGTCAGAGAAGACACAACTCATGATCATAATGAACAATACAAGTGGAACCATAACCAAATTTTCTTATCATTAATTCATACAAAGGAAAATACAATCTGGCTCTAACGTTGAATCTTCCTTTGGCAGGTCGTCAGCGGAAGACGTCCCGGTAAAGCTTGTCGGGAATGGGACAAGCCTCTCTCTTCGATCGTCAATCTCCTTGCTACTGATTTGGCTCTATGAGGACTATCAAGGCTCTTGAAGCATTCTTTAGGCTATGAAGGCTCTTGGAGACTCAACCATTCAGCCATGTTCAACCATTCAGCCCTTCAACTATTCAGCCATTCAGCTATTCAGCCATTCATCCCCTTCATCAATGGATGAAGGCTATATTTATAGAGGAGAGGAGGAGGTTGGGATCCCTACAATAGTGGAAGGGAGGCCTCATCCCTTGGGAGGTTCCCCATAAGGTGGAAACAAGAGGCCAAAGGAGGAAGGCCATGGTTATTCAGTCGAAACCACTCCTGATGACTCATCCACGAAGTTTTTGTAATCGAAACTTCGCCTCTTTTTAAAAAAAAAAATTCCATAAGCAGATTGGCGCGGGTGCTCAACTGGGACAGAGCGCCAATTGGCGCGGGCTCAGTGTTAATTTTCCTCATTGGCGTGAGGACATAACGGGCTACCAGCGCCAAGGCAAAAACATGTGTTTTTAGGGGTCTACTCAGGAAATTATCAACAAAAGGAATGTTATCCTCATGGAAAGGGATGCAATGATGGTATTTGCAAGGCATGAAACTTCTTATTGATCACATAAATAACCCTCCAATGGGCGAGATGGGGATATCAGGGACGGTCAAAAATTAATATGTAACAGATGCCCCCTAAAGCATGAGGCCCGAAAGAGAGAGGTTTGAAAAGCTTTACGAGAACGTGTCCAACTAAAAACACTGTCGTTGGAAAACTTGCGTAGAGAAGTACAACTGATATCTCAAATACATGATATATATGTGGTATGGGCACATCCATCCATAACAGAGTATACAAGAATCCAGATCCAAGGCATGGACGTAGCCATCCAGTAAGGACCGATAAATAGACTCAGGTATGGTCGCAGCCATCCAATCAGTGAGTCATGTAACCAATCATAATAATCCACAAAATCGCAGCCTGGATTCTAACGGACAAAATCCAAGGTCTTGTGCTCCATCTCGACGTGAACAAAGTACAAGCTCAAGCATGTGAATAAGTGAGCTCAAGTCGAACATGCAAGAACATCACCTGATTACCAGCCAATGATGAAAGTCGTTAACAGATGTGAGAGGTACCACCAATAATGACAATGGTCATCAAGTTACTATAGGTACAACCTACGGCATGTGAATCAGTGAGCTGGCGTCGAACACCCGTAGCATCACTCGATCGGAGGCCAATGATGAAAACCTCACGTCGAACGTGAAGAACCTGCCATTGAGGCATGCAGGCTCCAAGGTACCAGAAGGGAGTCTCTAGATCAGCTTCCTGGATAATGAGCTGAAGTCGACAGGAAGTGACCTTGATCGAAGGTGGGCCATAATGTTTCCCACATCATCGTGGGATGATACGAAGACAGGGAAGGAACATGATGTCTTTGACGAATCGGGGATGAATGAAATCGCAGAGAAGGTTGAAGGACTTTGTCACGCGGGGGTCAACTTCTCTTGAACATATCGACGGCACAAAAGTGGATTTGGCAGTATTTGACATCAAAAGATCAGAGGTCATGATGACGAGGCAAAGAGCAGATGAGAGGTCAGAAGGGATCACCCAAACCCACAGAGGCAAGTGGAAAATGAAATGAGATGTCCCCAACCCGACACGAATTCAGATAAGTGCCATGTTCAAGAGCGACATACTACCGACATGACAATGATGCTGGTTCCATTTTTCCCCACCATTCCTGGCGAGTACCCCAATTATTTTTGAAAACAAGCTTGAAGGCGATAGAATATGCTTGTAATATAAGTTCGTCCTTCGGAAGAATCCATCCTAGTACATTTAACGAGCCCTAGGAAGGAGAAACTCGAATATCGTCATTACGACTGAATCTGATGTCTGACAAAGGAAGAACTCGGCGTCTTTTCATGTTTAGAGAGTTTGAAAAGACATCAAACAAGTAAACTCCAATGGTCCCTTTTCGTAAATAGTTCCTCAGACCCGAAAAGGTAGAAAACTATATCTGAGAAAACCTCCTAGTCGTGATAGGATAGGGTATTCCTTTTTCGTAAGTAATCTATCCTAGCCCGAAAAAGGAGTAAATGTATACTAGGTAGATGTCGTTTCATGGCCACTTTATCGAGATCGAAACGACGAGGGACTCGACAATATTTTCATGTTTAGAGAGTCAGAAAAGAGCTGAAATTTGACTCCTCCTAGAGGAACGAGTGGTATAAAGGGTAGCAATTGGTTCCAGTAATGATGGAACTACTCAAAACATGATAAAATTCAAGAGGCTGGCTAAGAAGACCACTCATCGCAGTGGTTCCTCAGGAACAAGTAAAACAACCAAGTGAAGGCATATGATCGGCCAAGTAGATAGTGACGATGGAGTGAGAAAACCAAGGCTCATCTGGCAAAAACAAGCTGATAAAATAACAATCACAAGAGGTAAAATGGGGATGGTTTCATTTTTACACAAGCTTTAAATCAAGAAACTCTGCTTGAATTTGGTTTCATTTTTACACAAGCTTGAAACAAAGATAAACTATGCTTGAAACCAGTTTCATTTTTACACAAGCTTGAAATGGAAACAAAATCTGCTTGAAAAAGTAAGCGTGCCCCCAGCATGGTGACTAAATTTGAGGTACATGCCCCCCAAGCTTCAATCCATATGAAATGCAGATGGAGTGAAGGTTCAAATTACAAGATTAAGAGAAAGACTCGACTGGGATTTTACGAGATCTGATCAAAGACTCGAATTGAACGGGAACGTGTTTCATTATTTTAGCGAGGTCGACACATTAAAAGAACTATCCTCAGGACACCTTGTTTCATGGTTTAAGGAGCTTGACACAAGAAAACGAACTATGCTCCGACCATCTTGTTTCATTTTTTAAGGAGCTTGACACAAGAAAAGGAACTTTGCTCTGACAACCTTGTTTCATTTTTTAAGGAGCATGACACAAGACAAGGGACTCTGCTCTGGGGACCTTGTTTCATTTTTTAAGGAGCTTGACACAAGAAAACGAACTATGCTCCGAGGACCTTGTTTCATTTTTTAAGGAGCTTGACACAAGAAAACGAACTATGCTCCGACAAACTTCACATAATGAATATGAAGTCATGGCTTCCAAGAGTTCCACTCCCAATGGAAGGAAAAAATCCTAGAAATCAGGACCCAATGCCCCCAGCACCTGATGCAAGATGACACGGGGTAGGTAGCCACATAGTTGACCTGCGGTGGGGCGGATACAACGGGTGGATAAAAACGAGGAAGGGATGATGGTGAGCTATCTGCCATATCAGGACCAAAGAACGAAACCTGATCAATGGTCATGATCTAACCTTCATGTGGAAAAAATACCACATGAAAAAGGGAGGAGACAAGTGCTCCCATGGCATAGGTGTAATCGCACCCCAAGAGCATATTGAAATCCAAAGGGCCTGGAACAACCATCACGTCCATATGGACGGTTTTACCTCCCAAAGTAACAAGTAACCTTGGAAGGATCCATAATGGTTGACTATTTCTTCTGTTAAATGCCAACAGATTCTGCATAACAGGCATAAGCAGCAGTGAACCGAAAGCTTGCCAAGTAGTGGAAGACAAAATACTAACAGACACACCTTCCTCTATAATGGTGCTTGGTATGACCAGACCAAAAGCCTGTACTGTGATCTCGAAAGGCACATAAGACGGAAGGCAGTATCCTGTAAATCGATTCCAATCAAAGGAAACGACCAAACTACTCGGAGGGGTTACCATCGAACCGATATGGTCTTCCCCTGGTGTTACGACCGAAGAAGGAGCATCCTCCATGACCTCCATCTCGAAGGCGGGAGGGGTATCCTTCGGGACATTTATTACGAGAGGCAGAGGAGTAGCTTCTTAAGGTATGGGGACAGGATAATCTTTCTCCAAGTCTGAGGAATTTGAAGAAACAAGAATAACCTGAGGAGTGTGAGATCCACTCTCAACGGAAAAGACCTGGTGCACCGTAGAAGGGGCTAGCTCAACCAATCCCACGACCAATGGTTGGTCAGAGATGGATTGCTGAATTTGAATTTCCAAGGGAGCGGGATCGACCAAGGATGACTCTTGACCAATCGTAGGATCAGCTGGTGGAGGACTCGAAGAAAGATGTTTGTAACCAGCCAGAAGGCACGGCACAAAAAAGGCCAAGTTGTCCAAAACTCGCTTGGCTTCATCCATATATGGACAAAGGTGAATGGCATGATGCCCCTCACAAATCTTACAGGGATTGGTGAGCTTACCCTGTTTCTTAGGAGCGTTACCAACACCAGGTGAATACGTGCCCCCAACATGACTCTCGGAAGCCAAAGGCAACGGCGGGCGACCGTTGGACCATGCTTCAAGCACCTTCGGAATGCCAGGCCAGTCTCGAAGAAGATGGTCTCCTGTGCACAACATGAAAGGGAACTTGACTTTCCATGGAGGGTTGGAAGGTTTGTCAAGAAGAGATGTTTCAGAAGCAGTAGCTGCACTCTTAGCCTCTTGCTTATCGGACTTATTCTTCTTTGTCTTCTTCTTCTTCTTCTTAGCCACCTGGTTACTCAAATCCAAACTTTCACCAGGCGAAGTAGAAGAGGAGGACGCAGAAACAGGCGAAGAAGGGGAGAGGTCCACCTTGGAATCAACATGACATTGTTCAGGTGGAGGAACTGATTGAACAATAGCTGAGACATTTGGGACCATAGAGGTTGAAAACAACCAAACAGGAAACCCAACAGTTAACCCAGGAAGGGACAACGTTGCCATATAAGTAGCACCAATGTTTCCAAAAGGAGGAAAATGACCAGGATTCCCATCGGAGGGGATTCCTTGGTTGGTGAACTCCGGAAAAGTTTCCATTAACAACTCAAAACTGCACACGGGCTGAAAACCAAGGCATGCAATCAAACGGCCAAAAATCAAATTCTAACAAGGCGTGTGATCACGGGTGATTTATTTTACGACATTGAAACTTAGAAACTTCACCGTTTCATGTTTTAAGATTCGAGAAATGGATGAAAGATGACTCTATCTCTTTCAGTTTTGAATCAAGCGTGAAAGGACAAGTGCTAGGTGATCTTTTCATAAGGATTCAGATAAGATAAAAATGACTGCTCAGGAATTCTAGGCAAAGGGTGTACCAAATAACCGTGAACTGCAATATACACCTTGGTTTCAAAATGAAAGAGAAATCAACCAAGGACTTAACGTACGTGCAGGCAATCTCCCTGAATGTTGTGTCCAGTGTATCACAGGTATAGGGCGACAGACTCGGCTTCCTATGGATAAAGGATAGAAACCTAGTGGGGTCTCCATTTATATACGCGATGGTACGGGGAGCACAAGTCCGTACTAGTGTTATCTAAAGGCAAGAGGCGAACGATAGATACTAGGTTTAAAGACGTCGGAACACGTCTCTAGCCTAGACCTCTAAATATTTTGTTAATGTTTCAATGCTGCCTTAGTGTAAATTGAATAAATTTTATGGTTGATCTTCAATTATGTTTCAGTTTTCAGGTCCTAGCGAGTGTTACATTCTCAAAATCTCCTAAATGCACACTACATGCCACAGTATATCATTTCATTTGATGAAAGCTAACTACGAAAGAGTTAAGAGCTTTTCACACAATAACAAAATGAACATACAACAACAAATAACGTCTCTAATGAAGCTAATGGAAACTAAAAGATTTTCTTTCAAAGTTACAAATCACTAATGACACAGAAAATATTTGATTTTCATTAACTGATCAAAGCAAAAATATTTTTTTGGTATTTTCAATGTTTAAGAGCAAAGTGCACTAAACAAAATGAAAACTGATGAAACAAGAAATTTGAGAAGCGAAAGAAAAAGAGTAAAGAAAATCAAATTTCACTCAATGCGAGCACACCATCAGACCTCAAATTTACAAAACAATCTCTCAAAACCAAAAAAATCCCAAAGACTCAAATGAACCATGTAATCTAGGCCCAAAACGAGACAAGGTGGAATTCGAATGAAGAAGAAGCCAATCACTCAAATAACGCAATAAAGCGATAGACAACCACCAAACGAATGCAGAGAAGAAATCAAAAAGTTGACTGAACAGATAGAAACCACAAACTCCCAAGGGAGGCTCGACGCACAATATCACCTAGATGCCCTAGGGATAGAATGTAAAATCGATAGAAACGGGCAAACAAACAAAGGATGAAGGTCACAGTAAATCAAACAAGGCTCCGGAACACTCAGGAAATGGAAGAAATGAAACCAAAATAACAGATCAAGCTCAGAAAGCTCATAATAGAGCAAACCCTAGCACCTTCCAGAATTGGCATGACTGTTAGGCGGAAACTAGCGCCATAACAGGATTGGCACGGGTAGTAAACTGGCAACTAGTGCCAATTGGTGCGATTGTCAGGCTAATAAGTGCGCCAATCAAGTTTACTATGGAAAAATAAAAAAGAGAAATCCAAGGAACAGATCAGTGATGTTAAATCTAAAACCAAAAGCCAAACTCACGAAAAGAGCTAGCCAGAAGAGCTGATCAAGCAAGCAATGTCAAGAATCGACTGAAAGACAAGACAATACTCCAAGTGTTTAGTTTATAAACTAGACCGGAGATTGACTGAAGCAGCATTCATCTACTTTCGTTAATGCAGAGCAAGAGCATTTAGAAGGCTATCTGGCTAACTTCAGGCTCTGTTTGTAGTTTATAAAGCAAACAACAAGCTAACTCCCCAGCGGATTCGCCAATTTGTTGTAGAGGTAAATCCCCTCTGCGGACAGAGGCGATCCCTACTAGCCCAGATCGGGTCTAGCAACAATCGTATCACGCTAAGGTGCAAGTTCCTAATTACAATAAACCAAATGGGGAAGAAGGCTTACCTTGAATCCAATGTTGTTGTTTGTAGAGGAGATAGCACTCCCATTCCCTTGCTCCGGCAGATCACAATCCTCACGCTCGCCGCGATCGAACACCTGCACACGCAAGAAACACGACAAACACAAACATAAAACCAAATATATGCAATTATGTATCAGTCAGATAATACACAAGTCATGATCATAATGAAAAATACGAGTGGAACCATAACCAAAGTTTCTTATCATTAATTCATACAAAGGAAAATGCAACCTGGCTCTGACGCTGAATCTTCCTTTGGCAAGTCGTCAGCGGAATACGTCTCGGTAAAGCTTGTCGGGAATGGGACAAGCCTCTCTCTTCGATCGTCAATCTCCTTGCTACTGATTTGGCTCTATGAGGACTATCAAGGCTCTTGCAGCATTCTTTAGGCTATGAAGGCTCTTGGAGACTCAACCATTCAGCCATGTTCAACCATTCAGCCCTTCAACTATTCAGTGATTTAGCCCCTTCATCAATGGATGAAGGCTATATTTATAGAGGAGAGGAGGAGGTTGGGATCCCTACAATAGTGGAAGGGAGGCCTCATCACTTGGGAGGTTCCCCATAAGGTGGAAACAAGAGGCCAAAGGAGGAAGGTCGTGGTTATTTAGTCGAAACCACTCCTGATGACTCATCCACGAAGTTGTTGTAATCGAAAATTCGCCTCTTTTTTTAAAAAACTTTCCATAATCATATTGGCGCGGGTGCTCAATTGGGACAGAGTTCCAATTGGTGCGGGCTCAATGTTAATTTTCCTCATTGGCGCGAGGACATAACGGGCTACCAGCGCCAAGGAAAAAACAGGTGTTTTTAGGGGTCTGCTTAGGAAATGATCAATAGAAGGAATGTTATCCTAATGGAAAGGGATGCAATGATGGTATTTGCAAGGCATGACACTACTTATTGATCACATAAATGACCCTCCAATGGGCGATATGGGGAGTGCAGGGACAGTGACAAATTATTGTGTAACAGAGAGGAAGGAAGAGAGAGAGAATGTGAGAGAGACAAGGAGAGAGGGAGGCAGAGAGAGATGGAGTTGGAGGGAAAGAGAGAGGGAGGTAAGAATAAATATATAGAGAGAGAAAGGTGGAGAGAGAGAGAGGGGGATTGATAAGCGAGATATAGAGAGAGAGATAGAGGAGAGCATGAGGGAAGATAGATATACAAGGGAGAGAAAGAGTGAAGGGGAAAAGAGATGGAGAGGAAGAGGGAGGGAGAGATATATAGATACATGGAGAAAGAATGTTTCTGCTTTGGGAGTACATAGAGATACAAAGGAGAGGTATAGGGAGATAGATATTTAGATGGGAGGTGAAGAGACAGAAGAAGAGAGAGATAGAGAGAGGAAGGGAGAGATAGATAGATATGGAGAGAGAGTGCATGTGTGTATGGCGGGGTGAGATAGAGAAACAAAGAAGGAGAGAAGGAGGGAGATATAGATATAGATGGAGGGGGGAGAGAGAGAATAATATTTATTGTACTATATGCATTAATTTCAGTGTAGATGATGATTTCCAATCCTATTTGATTGCTTGCACTAGATGCATTGATTTTAGTATAGATTTTTATTCCTAATTATATTTCATTACTCAAGTACTAGATTCATTTATTTAAGTTTAGATGTTGATTTCTAATTAAATTTTACTTCTTTCTCTAGATGCATTGTTTTCGGCGTTGATGGTGATTTCTAATATTATTTGATTTCTTGCGCTAGATGAATCTATTTTAGTGTATATGTTGATTTATAATTATATTTTATTGATTGCACTAGATGTAATTATTTCAATGTAGAGGTTGGTTTATAATATTATTTGATTGCTTGCATTATATGCATTTATTTCAATGTAAATGTTGTTTTCTAATCCTATTTTATTTCTCACATTAGATGGATTAGATGTTGTTAATATTGACATTGTAAATTATTAAAAATATTTTCAAGATTAGGTGGATGGGGGAGAGAGGGAAGAAAATTTCTTGCACTAGATGCATTGATTTCAGTGTAGATGATGATTTCTAATCTTATCTGATTCCTTCCACTAGATGCATTGATTTTAGTGTAGATGTAGATTTCTAATATTATTTCATTGCTTTCACTAGGTGCATGGATTTCAATGTAGATGTTGATTTCTAATCCTATCTGATTACTTTCACTAGATGCATGGATTTCAGTGTAGATGTGGATTTCTAATCCTTTTTTATTTGTTGCGCTAGATGCAATGATTCTAGTGCAGATGTTGATTTCTAATCTCATTTGATTGCTTGCATTAGATGCGTTGAATTCAGTGTATATTTTTTTTTCTAATTTCTTATTTGATTGTTTGCCTCAGATGCGTTACATGTTGTTAATCTTGAGGTGTAGATTATTAAAAAAAAATCAAGATATATTTAGTAATACGTAGAGGGACACTATAAAGAGATAATTAGTTGTCAAAAGTTGTGATACCTAGAATTAAAATGAAAAATATGTGTAGAGTCAATCCTCCTACAAAGTGAAAATTAATCCTTGAAAATATCATCTCCCTTCTTCATCACCAACTAATTATTAATAGCCAATTAAATATATTCAAAATATATTCAAAATTACTAATAGAGTAATTGCATAGAACAATGTATTCAAAATATTTATCAGAGGAAAATGTATATTTATAAACATCAAAACAAATCAAAATTTTCTTGAAGGAGATGTGATAATTGTTTGGAGAACAAATTAATGTAAATATTTTATAAATCTCACCACTCATTAAAAAAATCAAGAATTTAATAATTCTTGAATTTTCAAAATGAAATATAAATATAAATAAATCATCAAAATATTCTTGAATGGAATAAATTATTTCAAACATAAACAAAGAAACAAATTGTTTCAAGAGTAATATTGACGCAGTAAATTATTAAAACTAGTCTTCTAGATATATTTTCTAATATTTGGAGGAATAGTGTTTATAATTAATTAGTTGTCTAAAGTTGTGATACCTAAAATTAAATGAAATGGATGTGCATATCAATCCTCCTAAAAAACTATTGACAATATTGGCTTCCTTCTTCATCGTCAACTAATTACTAATAAACAATTACATACACATATACAAATATAACACAACAAGTGTAACATTCACAAACATTACCATCCATATCCAAACACATAAACATACAAACCAATAAAAGCATCCAAAAATAGACATACACACCATTCAAGGAAATCAACACATAACAAAATAAAGAAGAGAATGATATTGTCATGCAAAGAAAAGAAAACAGAACGTGAATTTTGAACTTTATCTTAAACATATACATAATAATGATAATATAAAAATGTGACATTGTTTCCCTCACATGGAACCAGTTTAGATCCATATAATACCAGATTTATCATGCACTGAGAGGGATCAAATCCCTCGAGGTGGAAACCTTTCCTCAAGTTCTACACACTAAAAAGAAAGTTTGTGTCTCGAGGGATTTGATCCCTTTCGGCACATGGTAGCTCCGGTGTTAGATGGATCTAAGATGATGATATTTCATAAATATAGTTTAATATTAATGTCACTAGATCTATAATATTTATGTTAGGGCTTATAATATAATCCTAGGGTTTACAATATTAAGGTTTTTAATATTAATATTAGGGTTTTTAATATTAATACTAATATTTAATATTAATTAATTTTACAATTACTTTCGCAATGTTTCTAGTCCCTTGTGTTTATAATATTAATGTTATGGTTTATATTAATCTTGGGGTTTATAATCCATTAGGTCCTAGCATTTATAATATCTTTATCATAAACCCTAGGGTTTATAATCCATTGTATTTATGATATTAATCCTAGGGTTTATAATCCCCTGTCTTCATGATATTAATAATAGGTTTTATAACCCCTTGGGTTTATAATATTAATCCTAGCGTTTAATTGTATCCCCTTGGGTTAATAATATCCAATGCCACATTGTGACAAACATTATCTCAGTGATACAATCAATCTCAAAATCATTGTTGAAATGTTACACTACATTCTAGTTTATTCAACGTTGCATTGCAACATTACATAACTGGGGTTTAATATTAAATTTTTTAATATTGCGTTTAAGATAACTTAGGGTTTATAGTATTGATCATGGTGTTTATGATATTAATCCTAAGGTTTATTGTAATAGTTACACATAAAAATATATATATATATATATATTACCCCTGTTTAATAATGTTCTTACCATCATCGGAAGTTAAAAATTAAACTTATCCAATGTTATTTCCATACCACATTTTTATTCTGCTTTAAATATCAATACTTAGGCTTGAAGCTCTTCCTACCTCTATACAGATTTGAACACACACACACACACACACACATATATATATATATGTATGTATTATATGACTCAATGCTATGTTTACAAGAATATATTTCATATATGTATATAGTAACTACATCCATATATTCACATTAAAGTTGGGCTATGTGGAATGCGTTTTCAAATGCTTTGGGTGCTGGCACGTACTTGTTGTTTTAATGTTATCAGTATTGCTGAATACTTACCTCTACATCTGGCGATCTCCCATGGATCCGGCGCGAGATTCAAGGCCACATGCCATGATCTCCACCATTCGTCCACTTGGATATCTACAGTGAGAAAATCTAGTGGGAAGATTGAGTTAACTCAGCAGTATCCTTTGTATCAATGCTCATTTGACCCCTCGACTATCTTTCTGGTTTTCTTTCTTAGCTCTGTGTTGAGAGAGTTGTTCTGCCATTGCTATGGTTAGGGTTTCTCATTGGGGTATTCATCCTTGTTCACCGTGAGAAGGAATTTTTCTTTCGAATATAGGGTTTGGTGCCTCTGCGCCTCATTTCTCTGGTCTCCGGCAAGCTTTCCACTTCAAGGGTTTCAGCTCAGATCTGCAATTCCATGCATGATGGCTTCCTTCCTCCACCACACAGGTAAGATAGCTCCATTCGACCTTTCTCTTTTACTGTGCAATCTATAGTTATTTAACTTCTATCATTCAGTTCTTTAATACCCTTCAATCTATTCGTAAATTCCACAGATTGAGGATTAAAGGTTTTCATAAGGTTCACCTCCACAGGTAAACTCATTTCCAATACTTATTAATTTTTTGTTTCGATTTCTCTTAATCAATTATTAGTTTTGAAATTTATATTTCTCACAATGTCTCGGCTATTTTGTGATTGCAGGTGAGGATTCTATGACCTATCATGTTTTCCTTCCGATTACTCTTGAAGAAAATACAGCTTCCCCAAGTAATTAATCGATTTTTCAAGGTATTTGAATTTTTTTTCATCCAAATTCCAACATTTAACAACCCTTGGCATTATTTATTCTTATACAAGGAACAGATTCCTGTCTATAATATTTTAAGCGTTGCAAGTGAGTTTGCATGGAATTGTTATAAGTCAGAATACTTATTCTATTTTTTTAACTGTACATCTGAGTACTACCCGGTCATATATTTTAGACCGTGGATTTTTTACTACATATAGAGATTTACACTATAATTTCTTCTTTCCGGATGGATTAAATTTATGGTCTTGTTAATAGTTTCTCCTTTCTAATGTTTGAATATGGTCGTATTACTTCATTTCTCTATATCGCAGTGTTTTATTTTTATTCAACCTTCTACATCATGCATTTAGTTTCATTTTGCATGACATTAACCAATGTATAATCATTTGCCCAGATCCTTGTATACATTTATGCATGACTCTGTTTGACATAGATTCTATGGTATTTATGTTTTACTGTGTTCTTTTTCGTAAGGAAAGAATCTGTATTTCCTGTTAGGTCTCTGTAATTTATTAGCAATATTGGGAGAGTCCAATCATAGAGTTAACATCATTTCAACCAACTTTGGGATTCTAGGATCTAGCCCTCCTGAATCCGGAGAGGGATCTCTCCAATATGTACAAAGATGGATATTGTCTTTGAAAAGCTTAAGGTAATGATATTAGGATATTTATGAAGGCCAAGGGTTTTGTTTTGTTTTGGATGGTTGAGCATGAAATGTTACTTGAAGAGAAAGTCCTAAGTGCAAAAAGTTTCAAAAGTGAGAAGTTGCAAGCAAATAGAACAGTTTTGGCAGATAGATAGATATAACGCTGGTTTTTAGTCCATTGGGCTATGGAGTCATATCTGGGCTTTAATTGAACAACAAAATCAAGTGTGATCCAAGGGGAAAGTCATCTATACCACAAGATTATTGAGATTAAAATGATGAAATGGAAACATTAAAATGTTGGAGGGGTGGAAACTGATAATAATTTCTCAGAGGATTTATAGTCAGTCCAAACAAGAAAAGCCTCTTAAGTAACTATTTTAAAACCAACCAAGGACAGGGCTAACCATAGACTTCTTGGGCAAGTTCTTATTAAAGCGGCTTAATTGACAAACAATCCAGTAATCCACATAATTACCTTCAGAAAGTATGAAAACACATAAGAAAAACAGAGTGTAACTTAAGATCAGATAAAGTACTTTTAAACCTAGTCTGCTTTCAGTCAACACCAAGGGAAACTTTCAGAATCTGCCTTTGGAGAAAAGAATCTAGGAATCGGGGCAAACCATATCTTCTCTAGTCTAACTTTAATAGAAAATAATGGAAATAACATTCGAGAACAATGTTTGAGCAAACAGAAGGACGAGGGAACGCCAACATTCCTAACTGTTTAAACTGTATTGAATCATTCTTAAATAAACAAATCTGAAGAAAACATTAAGATAAAGATTTCTCAGCCAGAGAAGGTTACTGCTATACAGAAAATCCCAACCCTGTTTAAACTATTCTTTACAGAGGGAAAATGAACAATATGGCATACATAGAAGGAGAACGATTAACAAAGAAAGAAGCACTTCACCAGTGATAAAGACCAGGATCCCAAGAAACAGCTTTTATATTGATGTCAAACCAGTTACAATCTTCAAGTCCAATGTTTCAGTTCAGAAATCATCTTCACTATTCAACCTAACTACTCTAGCGCAAACAGAGCTTCAAGGGCCAGTGAACACTATGTACAAATAGAAGTCTCGAGCTCAAGTGTATTTCAAAGTTCTGCAACCAACAATTTCTCATCTTCTTCCGAGGCATTTATAGAAGAATGAGAATGCAGAAAATATCTCTGGATGATAAATATAGGTTCCAAAGTCTCTTGACATTTAGAGGGGCTTGAAGAACCAATGTGGATCAACGTAACTTTTACATCCCAATCCATATCAAAGCTTCGGTGGGATGGTTTAATTGACTTTGGGGCTCTGTGTAATGTGGGGTAACCTGTAGTCTTCTGCATTGATTACCTGGTAAGGTAAGACTCACGTAGCTGCTCGAGTGAGAATATGATCTTCTTCAATAACTTCGGCCTCTGTTTGAAAGGTTTGAGGCAACAGGTGGCTCGGTGGTAGCTGAGGAATCAATTTGCCTCAGATGTGGCGGTGGAGGCTTTCCGTCTGATAAAACACTTTAGGTTTTCCTTTAAACTATGTTTTAGATTGGGGATTAGGCTTTTGATAAGCCTGTCCTTGTAATCTGTCATGTCTTTGATCTTCACTCCTGGCATTGCTTTGTACTGACATACTCTACTTCTGTCTTCAAGAGAAACAGTATCTTATAGTCATGAGACCAGCACTGGGCTTATTTGTTTTTATCCATACTCATAAATCTTGTGAAACATGGAAAATTAGACCACGTGGATGGCTTCTCTTCATCAACTTGAGGAGACGAAGATAATTAACAATATTGGCATTCTTGATAGTGGAAAAACAACAGAACTTTGCATCAAACACAAAACAATTAAGAAATCCTGCGAAAAATAGGTTTAAAACTGCTTCAGATGGCGGGGGAGGAGCGTAGCCGTCGGATAAAAATATCTAACGGTGGAGATCAGCGCAAAACAGGAAAAGGAGAGCGGGGAGAAGAAATAAGGTGGGGTGGTTTTGGACCGTCCGATCCGGACACGTGGATGGTCCAGATTAAATCAGAAGGTCGCAATCGGGGTTTGCAATCGGGGGGTAAACAAAAATGGATGCGATTGAAAAACTCCGATGCGATTGCGCGATCGGGAGGGTCAAAGCGATTGAGCGATGACCGTTGATCTAAGGATCAGATCAACGGTGGGAAACGAATCGGCGGGTTTTGAAACGGCGACAAGACTTGTGATCGAAGGGAATAAGGACCGTTGGATCTTCAAAGGTGGAGAGGAGATCAACGACGGACAACCAATCGGGGCTCGTCAATCGGGAGTGAAATAAAAACTCATGCGATTTAAAAGTTTGCGATGCGATTGAGCATAGGCCGTCGATCTGAGGACCAGATCAACGACAGGGAATGAATTAGAGGGATCGCAATCAGAGGGATCGCAATCAGAGGGGAGAAACAAAGGGCGCGATTGGAAAACGCCGATGCGATTGAGCGCTGGCCTTTCGATCAGCGGTGATCGACGGTGGAGATGGAACAGGGGGAAAACCTTTCATTCATATGAAAACCAAAGTAATAAAAACAAGTAAAAATGGGTCGGGCGGAAAAAATATATAAGTAAAGGGAAAAGGCACCCGATTGTTGGGCGAGTGGTTTTCACAGAGTGTAATATGCCCGAGAGTATAAAGACCAGGGCCAATCGCAATCGGGCCATTGAGCCTGGTCTTTCCGATCAACCCATTGTGTTGTTTCCGATTGCGATTACGCGATCTGCTCTTTTCAATCAACCCATTTATATTTATCACGTGATTTTAAGTTTTTAATTTAAAACTTCGGGAAGTGGGTTTTTGGGTTTATAAAGGAAATCTGTAGTTGGGAATGGAATATTACAAGCTTTAAGCGCCAAGGCATGCTCTATGGTTATATGAGAAAATAATATGATCAGGGGTTTTATATGAAAGGCTAATCGCAATCGGAGTTTTGTAATGGTTCAAAGACATGCACCCTTGGATATTTGCGATGCGATTAGCGCCGAAAAGCTTTGGCGTTTGGTTTTGACACATGGGCATGTGGGGGGAAGTAGTTTAGGACTTAGCCCAAGGGGCTTAGGTCCATAGCAATAAAACTTTGTTTTTTATGAAAAATTTCAAGGTTTTAAATGGATTTGGGGGTTTCGGCACAGCTCAAAAAGAAGTTTTAAACCATGTCAGGAGGATTTTCACGAATGGAGGGAGAAACTTATGAGAAGTAGAGGAGTAATATGGAGAAAAAGGGGGAGAAAATGAAGGTTAGCTATGAGTGGGAGAAAAGGAAAAAATGATGGTTTCTTCAGCAGTTTCTTACATGAAATTAGCAGAATTAAGAGGAATAGTAATGAGGATTTTGGACAGAGGCATGAGGCCTACAAGGAGTCTTCAAGAGCCAACAATTTTTAGTGATAAAATTTGTTCCTTGGAGGCTCAAAAAAGATCTTAACCACCTTTTGGTATAACAAAATATTATAGGTGGCTAACAGTGGCTCCACTTGGGGATGGTGCCTTCTTGAAGGCATCAAGAATTCAGACTTGATTTCTGGGACGCTGACTTGTGCCTGACCCATTGCTTGCTCTTGTTTTTCTTTGACAAATAATATCAGTGATGAAAGAAAAATGAATTTCATCAATACAACTTCTACCTACCCCAATCCTACTGATCTAACATTTTTTCTTCATGAGAGTGCACTTGGATTGGCAAACTCTTTACACAATATTTTATTCTTTTGAAAGCAGGAAATCTAATCTATTTCTACTCCTTATTTCTCCCTGAACTCAAATTAAACAGTTGAGCTCAGATATTTCTCTACCTAGTCTACTGTCTGTTGGGATTAAACAGTCCAACAAACTTTCATTCTCTAAATTCTACAACAGAAATTTAAAAATAGTCAAGTCAAGATTGAGTTGTTCGACTTGCTATGATCTATGGCATAAGAACAAGCTGCACATTTTATTTGCAGAAATTTAAAATCAAAATGGAAGGCTTAGGATCTGAAAGTTTCTCATCACGGCCTTCTCTCTTCTTCACAGCCCTGTTTTTGCTTTTGTTTGAGTTGTTCTTTCTTTTTCTCTGGTTCAGATTTTGAGTTAATTAGAACCAGATTTTTACATCTTCTTGACTCAAAAAATAAAACAGCTTTGAGTCATCTTTCTCTTGGGAACTTTAGGTTCAGATTTTGAGTTTGTTTGAACCTTCAATTTCTATCCTAATCTATCTACTGATATGCCAAGATTGAACAATTTGGCAAATCGAATTCACTATCCTATCAGCAGAAAAATTTAAAAGCTAATTAGTCAAGATTAGGCTGTTTGACTAACTAGAAGTGTGTTTTGCAGGAGTGGCATTTAAGCTTGCACACTTTCAGATTTGTTTCTCTTTTAGGTATGGGGCTATACCTTTATTGTTTTGTCAATTTTCCCTCTTTTCATTCTTTCTTTGTTTTTGTATTTTTGAATTCTTGCTTTTTCTCCAAAGCAGAAAACAACAACTAAATACATGCTCGGAACTGAGCTTTATTGACATTCCTATCTACCCTACTCTAACTGGAAATCTCTGATGTTCTAGATGATACAATAATGCCAATGTAGCCAATCAAGCAGTAGTGAAAAAGGATATGAGCATTGGTTGCCTGTCAGAGATAACCACAGGGTGCTCTGCATGTGGTTCTTCAAAACCGAGGCCACCAGTAGTGGTGACCAATTTTGTTGTGTTTGGCTCTTGCAAAAGATTGATTCTTGTGGAGCTGAGCCAATCAGGGCCTCCATGTAGTCTGCCATAGGGTCAAAAAACTCATGATGTAAACTTTTTTCTTCAAAGCCTACCATGACTGATAGGCTGCCTGCATCCTGGGCAGCTTCAATCACTGCATCTGTAGTGAGGCTTTTGTAATCACACTCCCCTTCTTCCTGGTTGGGAGTATTTGGCATATGGGCATCAACCAGGAATACCTCCTCTTCCTCTGGATCAAGGCCGAGACACCTGCGGGGAAGGAGATCTCGCTCATCTTCAATGCAGCCTGAGCTAGAGGGCTCATTATATTCAACAGTGTTTTCCTCTAGTACCACAGGTCGGTTCTGCTGCAACGGGCTAAACTCTGTGAAAAAATAAACATATTCTTGAGCGGGGGCTTCTTTGATTACCTTAATCCCTTCGAGAGAAGGCTCTGGGCATTCATTCCGTTCAAGATTTTCTTCATCTCTTTCCTCCTCGTCCTCTGCGCTGAAAAGCTGCTGGCTTCTGTCCTCTTGGCAAGTAAAACTGATGTTCGAATATGAAGCAGATAGAAGATTCAAAGAATCTTCACTTGCTATCATGCTTTCAACACTTTCTCCATCAGTATCATAGATGGCCTGCATTAGCTCATCGTTTTCCTGAAGCTGATGGTCATGATCTTCTTCCCATGAATCTACTGATGATGGCCCTGCGAGCTCAGTTTCCCTTTGGAAAAAATTATCATCAGTCAGATCATCATCGAAGAAATCATAATTACAAGCATCGTCGTCAATCCAGTCTTCAGGACTCTCAGCGAGTCTTTCTTCAACATAATCTGCAAGTTTATTTTCTTTTTCACACTCTGGTCCATCATGCATGCTTGGCATGCGACTTCTGTCTTGCAGAGATCTGATTTTTCTTTCTCGAGGACAAGGAGCAGGTCTTTCCCAATCATCATTTCTGGTTTCGGCCTCATATTCTTCCTCTTTTACACTTAGCAAGGATTTGGCAGTCTCTATCAGTCTTTCCAGCTTGTTTTCTAAAGAGATCTGTGTTATTTGCTCCGTCCGGTCCTTCATTGCTGCTTTTAGTCTTTCCTCCCTAAACTTTATGTTGTATTCGACAGTGATGGCTATATCCTGCATTTCCTCCAGGCTCGAAGGTTCTCTTTCCCTTATATAGAATTCCACCTCTGGGTCAAAAGAACTTGGATAGTGCAACAGAGCCCATCCCAAAGGTTGTTTTATATCAGAAGGCATTGCATCATATACCTTATTGAACCTGGCTGAAAAAATTTTCACTGTCTCCCCTGGCTGCCTTCTCAAATTCTGATATTCTTTTAGGATGAGAAGAGCATTCTTTGGGGCCGCCCATCTATCTAGGAAAACTTGAGAAAACTGATGAAAGCTGAAAATGCTTGCTTCTGGAAGGCCTTTGAGCCATCTCTTAACACTTCCTTGTAATGACAAGGCAAACATTCTAATGCACACATCATCTTCTTCTATTTCATACAACTCAAGTAAATCCTCAAGATTTTGTACATGTTCTTCAGCAGTAGCCCCTTTATTCTCTCCATCAAAATGAGGCAGCTAGTTTATTAATTCTGTAGGCAGCGGTTGGAAGAAAAGAGGTAAAACCAGAGGCTTATATCTTTCTATGACCTTTGTAGGTGCGGGTGATGTAACAATGGGCTCATGACTGCTTGAAGCTTCTTGAAGAGTGGGAGATACAACATGAGCTTCTTGTTCCACGAGTTTCTTCACAGAAGTACAGGTCTGCTCACAGTCTGCAGACTGAGGCTTGAGGTATTTCCCACATTCAGTGTGGGTTTCATCTTTTTACACTTGATTAGGCCTAAAACAGGACAGAACATAGTGATAGACAAAAACAATGAATCCTTTAAACCAAATCCAACCAGTATGTTCTACCCTTCTATGAGGTCTGGCCATCTCTCAGGTTCTTCCTCCAGTGGAGTCTTCGAGGATTATGGAGTGTGGAGTCGCCAGGTGGATGAATGTGAAAATTTGAAGTAGGATGCTGTCCACCATCAGCAATGTGAATGCCAATCTAACCAGAGATCTTGGGTCTATGAGTGCCTAAGAATGTTTGAGGTGAAATTCACTCAATCCCCAGCGGAGTCGCCAGAAATGTTAGGTCTCTGTAATTTATTACCAAGATTGGGAGAGTCCAATCACAGAGTTAACATCATTTCAACCAACTTTGGGATTCTAGGATCTAGCCCTCCTGAATCCGGAGAGGGATCTCTCCAATATGTGCAAAGATGGATATTGTCTTTGAAAAGCTTAAGGTAATGATATTAGGCTAGTTATGAAGGCCAAGGGTTTTGTTTTGTTTTGGATGGTTGAGCATGAAATGTTACTTGAGGAGAAAGTCCTAAGTGAAAAAAGTTTCAAAAGTGAGAAGTTGCAAGCAAATAGAACAGTTTTGGCAGATAGATAGATATAACGCTGGTTTTTAGTCCATTGGGCTATGTAGTCATATATGGGCTTTAATTGAACAACAACATCAAGTGTGATCCAAGGGGCAAGTCATCTATACGACAAGATTATTGAGATTAAAATGATGGAATGGAAACATTAAAATGTTGGAGGGGTGGAAACTGATAATAATTTCTCAGAGGATTTATAGTCAGTCCAAAAAAGAAAAGCCTCTTAAGTAACTGTTTTAAAACCAACCAAGGACAGGGCTAACCATAGACTTCTTGGGCAAGTTCTTATTAAAGCAGCTTAATCGACAAACAATCCAGTAATCCACATAATTACCTTCAGAAAGTATGAAAACACATAAGAAAAACAGAGTGTAACTTAAGATCAGATAAAGTACTTTTAAACCTAGTCTGCTTTCAGTCAACACCAAGGGAAACTTTCAGACTCTGCCTTTGGAGAAAAGAATCTAGGAATCAGGGTAAACCATATCTTCTCTAGTCTAACTTTAATAGCAAATAATGGAAATAACATTCGAGAACAATGTTTGAGCAAACAGAAGGACGAGGGAACACCAACATTCCTAACTGTTTAAACTGTATTGAATCATTCTTAAATAAACAAATATGAAGAAAACATTAAGATAGAGATTTCTCAGCCAGAGAAGGTTACTGCTATACAGAAAATCCTAACCCTGTTTAAACTGTTCTTTACAAAGGGAAAATGAACAATATGGCATACATAGAAGGAAAACGATTAACAAAGAAAGAAGCACTTCACCAGTGATAAAGACCAGGATCCCAAGAAACAGCTTTTATATTGATGTCAAACCAGTCACAATCTTCAAGTCCAATGTTTCAGTTCAGCAATCATCTTCACTATTCAACCTAACTACTCTAGCACAAACAGAGCTTCAAGGGCCAGTGAACACTATGTACAAATAGAAGTTTCGAGCTCAAGTGTATTTCAAAGTTCTGCAACCAACAATTTCTCATCTTCTTCTGAGGCATTTATAGAAGAATGAGGAGGCGATCTGAGAAAATATCTCTCAGGATAATTAATACAGGTTCAAGACTTCTCAGCCCTTTGAGGGGCTCGAGAGATAAATTTACAGGTGGATCACTGTATTAACTTTTTACAATAAATATCAAAGCTCGGTGGGAGCTTTATTTTGACTTTGGGGCTCTGTGTAATGTGGGGAGTAACTTCCACAGATATTTATGCATTGATTACCTCGTAGAAGTAACTCCCTGGATGCTCTGAGGCGAAATCTGATCTTCTTCAATAACTACGGCCTCTGTTTGAAAGGTTTGAGGCAACAGGTGGCTTGGTGGTAGCTGAGGAATCAATTTGCCTCAGATGTAGCGGTGGAGGCTTTCTATCTGATAAAACACTTTAGGTTTTCTTTTAAACTATGTTTTAGATTGGGGATTAGGCTTTTGATAACTGTCTTAGCCGTAATCCCCGTAAACAGTCTTCGATCTTCATCTCCTGTGCTTTGTCTTCAAACTTATACTCTTTAACTGTGTTCGAATTAAAACAGTGTCTTGTCGATGTGCAGACCCGCACTGGGCTTTACGGCATCAATACTCATAGAGTACTGACGAAACATGGAATGGAGCCCCGTGGATGGCTTCTCTTTAATGAAACGAGGGCATGAGAATCGTCATTACCAGCCCTTGGCATTTCTTCGTGATACAATGGAAAACAATTTAGAACACCTGCATCAAACACAAAACAATTAAGAAATCCTGCGAAAAATAGGTTTAAAACTGCTTCAGATGGCGGGGGAGGAGCGTAGCCGTCGGATAAAAATATCTAACGGTGGAGATCAACGCAAAACAGGAAAAGGAGAGAGGGGAGAAGAAATAAGGCGGGGTGGTTTTGGACCGTCCGATCCGGACACGTGGACTGTCCAGATTAAATCGGAAGGTCGCAATCGGGGTTTGCAATCGGGGGGTAAACAAAAATGGACGCGATTGAAAAACTCCGATACGATTGCGCGATCGGGAGGGTCAAAGCGATTGAGCGATGACCGTTGATCTAAGGATCAGATCAACGGTGGGAAACGAATCGGCGGGTTTTGAAACGGCGGCAAGACTTGTGATCGGAGGGAATAAGGACCGTTGGATCTTCGAAGGCGGAGAGGAGATCAACGGCGGACAACCAATCGGTGATCGTCAATCGGGAGTGAAATAAAAACTCATGCGATTTAAAAGTTTGCGATGCGATTGAGCGTAGGCCGTCAATCTGAGGACCAGATCAACGGCGGGGAATGAATCGGAGGGATCGCAATCGGAGGGGAGAAACAAAGGGCGCGATTGGAAAACGCCGATGCGATTGAGCGCAGGCCGTCGATCTGAGGACCAGATCAACGGCGGGGAATGAATCGGAGGGATCGCAATCGGAGGGGAGAAACAAAGGGCGCGATTGGAAAACGCCGATGCGATTGAGCGATGGCCTTTCGATCGACGGTGATCGACGGTGGAGATGGAACAGGGGGAAAACCTTTCATTCATATGAAAACCAAAGTTTTTAATAAAAACAAGTAAAAATGGGTCGGGCGGAAAAAATATATAAGTAAAGGGAAAAGGCGCCCGATTGCGGGGCCAGTGGTTTTCACAGAATGTAATATGCCCGGGAGTATAAAGACAAGGGCCAATCGCAATCGGGCCATTGAGCCTGGTATTTCCGATCAACCCATTGTGTTGTTTCCGATTGCGATTGCGCGATCGGCTCTTTTCAATCAACCCATTTATATTTATCACGTGATTTTAAGTTTTTAATTTAAAACTTCGGGAAGTGGGTTTTTGGGTTTATAAAGGAAATCTGTACTTGGGAATGGAATATTACAAGCTTTAAGCGCCAAGGCAGGCTCTATGGTTATATGAGAAAATAATATGATCGGGGGTTTTATATGAAAGGCTAATCGCAATCGGAGTTTTGTAATGGTTCGAAGACATGCACCCTTGGATATTTGTGATGCGATTAGCGCCGAAAAGCTTTGGCGTTTGGTTTTGACACATGGGCATGTGGGGGGAAGTGGTTTAGGACTTAGGCCAAGGGGCTTAGGTCCATAGAAATAAAACTTTGTATTTTATGAAAAATTTCAAGGTTTTAAATGGATTTGGGGGTTTCGGCACAGCTCAAGAAGAAGTTTTAAACCATGTCAGTATGATTTTCATGAATGGAGGGAGAAACTTATGAAAAGTAGAGGAATAATATGGAGAAAAAAGGGGGAGAAAATGAAGGTTAGCTATGAGTGGGAGAAAGGGGAAAAATGATGGTTTCTTCAGCAGTTTCTTACAGGAAATCAGCAGAATTAATAGGAACAGTAATGAGGATTTTGGACAGAGGCATGAGGCCTTAAAGAGACTTCAAGAGCCAACAATTTTTAGTGATAAAATTTGTTCTTTGGAGGCTCAAAAAATATCTTAGCCACCTTTTGGTATAACAAAATATTATAGGTGGCTAACAGTGGCTCCACTTGGGGATGGTGCCTTCTTGAAGGCATCAAGAATTTAGACTTGATTTCTCTGGGATGTTGACTGGTGCCTGACCCACTGCTTGCTCTTGCTTTTCTTTGATAAAAATATCAGTCATGAAAGAAAAATGAATTTCATCAATCCAACTTCTACCTACTCCAATCCTACTGATCTAACATTTTTTCTTCATGAGAGTGCACTTGGATTGGCAAACTCTATTCACAACATTTTATTCTTTTGAAAGCAGGAAATCTAATCTATTTCTAATCCTTATTTCTCCCTGAAATCAGACTAAACAGTTGAGCTCAGATATTTCTCTACCTAGTCTACTGTTTGTTGGGATTAAACAGTCCAACAAACTTTCATTCTCTAAATTCTACAACAGAAATTTAAAAATAGTCAAGTCAAGATTGAGCTGTTCGACTTGCTATGATCTATGGCATAAGAACAAGCTGCACATTTTATTTGCAGAAATTTAAAATCAAAATGGAAGGCTTAGGATCTGAAAGTTTCTCATCACGGCCTTCTCTCTTCTTCACAACCCTGTTTTTGCTTTTGTTTGAGTTGTTCTTTATTTTTTCTCTGGTTCAGATTTTGAGTTAATTAGAACCATATTTTTACATCTTCTTGACTTAGAAAATAAAACAGCTTTGAGTCATCTTTCTCTTGGGAACTTTAGGTTCAGATTTTGAGTTTGTTTGAACCTTCAATTTCTATCCTAATCTATCTACTGATAAGCCAAGATTGAACAATTTGGCAAATCGAATTCACTATCCTATCAGCAAAAAAATTTAAAAGCTAATTAGTCAAGATTAGGCTGTTTGACTAACTAGAAGTGTGTTTTGCAAGAGTGGCATTTAATCTTGCACACTTTTAGATTTGTTTCTCTTTTAGGTATGGGGCTATACCTTTATTGTTTTGTCAATTTGCCCTCTTTTCATTCTTTCTTTGTTTTTGTATTTTTGAATTCTTGATTTTTCTCCAAAGCAGAAAACAACAACTAACTACATGCTCGGAACTGAGCTTTATTGACATTCCTATCTACCCTACTCTAACTGGAAATATCTGATGTTCTAGGTGATACAATAATGCCAATGTAGCCAATCAAGCAGTAGTGAAAAAGGATATGAGCACTGGCTGCCTGTCAGAGATAACCACAGGGTGCTCTGCATGTGGTTCTTCAAAACCGAGGCCACCAGCAGTGGTGACCAATTTTGTTGTGTTTGGCTCTTGCAAAAGATTGATGCTTGTGGAGTTGAGCCAATCAGGGCCTCCATGTAGTCTGCCACAGGGTCAACAAACTCATGATGTAAAATTTTTTCTTCAAAGCCTACCATGACTGATAGGCTGCCTGCATCTGTAGTGAGGCTTTTGTAATCACACTCCCCTTCTTCCTGGTTGGGAGTATTTGGCATATAGGCATCAACCAGGAATACCTCCTCTTCCTCTGGATCAAGGCCGAGATGCCTGCGGGGAAGGAGATCTCGCTCATCTTCAATGCAACCTGAGCTAGAGGGCTCATTATATTCAACAGTGCTATCCTCTAGTACCACAGGTCGGTTCTGCTGCAACGGGCTAAACTCTGTGAAAAAATCAACATATTCTTGAGCGGGGGCTTCTTTGATTACCTTAATCCCTTCGGGAGAAGGCTCTAGGCATTCATTCCGTTCAAGATTTTCTTCATCTCTTTCCTCCTCGTCCTCTGCGCTAAAAATTTGTTGGCTTATATCCTCTTGGCAAGTAAAACTGATGTTCGAATATGAAGCAGATAGAAGATTCAAAGAATCTTCGCCTACTATCATGCTTTCAACGCTTTCTCCATCAGTATCATAGATGGCCTGCATTAGCTCATCGTTTTCCTGAAGCTGATGGTCGCGATCTTCTTCCCATGAATCTACTGATGATGGCCCTGCGAGCTCAGTTTCCCTTTGGAAAAAATTATCATCAGTCAGATCATCATCCGAGAAATCATAATTACAAGCATCGTCGCCAATCCAGTCTTCAGGACTCTCAGCGAGTCTTTCTTCAACATAATCTGTAAGTTTATTTTCTGTTTCACACTCTGGTCCATCATGCATGCTTGGCATGCGACTTCTGTCTTGCAGAGATCTGATTTGTCTTTCTCGAGGACAAGGAGAAGGTCTTTCCCAATCATCATTTCTGGTTTCGGCCTCATATTCTTCCTCTTTTACACTCAGCAAGGATTTGGCAGTCTCTATCAGTCTTTCCAGCTTGTTTTCTAAAGAGATCTGCGCTATTTGCTCCGTCCGGTCCTTCATTGCTGCTTTTAGTCTTTCCTCCCTGCACTTTATGTTGTATTTGACAGTGATGGCTATATCCTGCATTTCCTCCAAGCTCGAAGGTTCTCTTTCCCTTATATAGAATTCCACCTCTGGGTCAAAAGAGCTTGGATAGTGCAACAGAGCCCATCCCAAAGGTGGTTTTATATCAGAAGGCATTGCATCATATACCTTATTGAACCTGGCTGAAAAATTCTGCACTGTCTCCCCTGGCTGCCTTCTCAAATTCTGATATTCTTTTAGGATGAGAAGAGCATTCTTTGGGGCCACCCATCTATCTAGGAAAACTTGAGAAAACTGATGAAAGCTGAAAATGATTGCTTCTGGAAGGCCTTTGAGCCATCTCTTAACACTTCCTTGTAATGACAAGGCAAACATTCTAATGCACACATCATCTTATTCTATTTCATACAACTCAAGTAAATCCTCAAGATTTTGTACATGTTCTTCAGCAGTAGCCCCTTTATTCTCTCCATCAAAATGAGGCAGTTGGTTTATTAATTCTGCAGGCAGGGGTTGGAGGAAAAGAGGTAAAACCAGAGGCTTATATCTTTCTATGACCTTTGTAGGTACGGTTGATGTAACAATGGGCTCATGACTGCTTGAAGCTTCTTGAAGAGTGGGAGATACAACATGAGCTTCTTGTTCCACCAGTTTCTTCACAGAAGTACAGGTCTGCTCACGGTCTACAGACTGAGGCTTGAGGTTTTTGCCACATTCAGTGTGGGTTTCATCTTTATACACTTGATTAGGCCTAAAACAGGACAGAACATAGTGATAGACAAAAACAATGAATCCTTTAAACCAAATCCAACCAGTATGTTCTACCCTTCTATGAGTTCTGGCCATCTTTCAGGTTCTTCCTCCAGTGGAGTCTTAGAGGATTATGGAGTGTGGAGTCGCCAAGTGGATGAATGTGAACATTTGAAGTAGGATGTTGTCCACCATCAGCAATGTGAATGCCAATCTAACCAGAGATCTTGGGTCTATGAGTGCCTAAGAATGTTTGAGGTGAAATGCACTCAACCCCCAGCGGAGTCGCCAGAAATGTTAGGTCTCTGTAATTTATTACCAAGATTGGGAGAGTCCAATCACAGAGTTAACATCATTTCAACCAACTTTGGGATTCTAGGATCTAGCCCTCCTGAATCCGAAGAGGGATATCTCCAATATGTACAAAGATGGATATTGTCTTTGAAAAGCTTAAGGTAATGACATTAGGCTAGTTATGAAGGCCAAGGGTTTTGTTTTGTTTTGGATGGTTGAGCATGAAATGTTACTTGAGGAGAAAGTCCTAAGTGCAAAAAGTTTCAAAAGTGAGAAGTTGCAAGCAAATAGAACGAGTTTTGGCGAGATAGATAGATATAACGTTGGTTTTTAGTCCATTGGGCTATGGAGTCATGTCTGAGCTTTAATTGAACAACACCATCAAGAGTGATCAAAGGGGCAAGTCATCTATACCACAAGATTATTGAGAGTAGAGTGATGGGATGGAAACAATAAAGTGTTGGAGGGGTGGAAACTGATAATAATTTCTCAGAGGATTTATAGTCGGTCCAAACAAGAAAAGCCTCTTAAGTAACTGTTTAAAACCAACCCAAGGACAGGGCTAACCATAAAATTCTTGGGCAAGTTCTATTAAAGCAGCTTAATTGACAGACAATCCAGTAATCCACATAATTACCTTCAGAAAGTATGAAAACACATAATAGAAACAAAGCGTAACTTAAGATCAGATAAAGTACTTTTAAACCTAGTCTGCTTTCAGTCAACACCAAGGGAAACTTTCAGAATCTGCCTTTGGAGAAAAGAATCTAGGAATCAGGGCGAACCATATCTTCTCTAGTCTAACTTTTGTGTAAATATGGAAATAACATTTCGAGAACAATGTTTGAGCAAAACAGAAGGACGAGGAACGCCAACATTCCGACGTTTAAAGCTGTGTTGAATCATTCTTAAATAAAAATATGCGAAGAAAACATTAAGATAAAGATTTCTCGGCCCAGGAAGGAAAATTCTTTAACTGTCTACAGAAAATCCTAACCCTGTTTAAACTGTTCTTTACAGAGGGAAAATGAACAATATGGCATACATAGAAGGAAAACGATTAACAAAGAAAGAAGTACTTCACCAGTGATAAAGACCAGGATCCCAAAAAACAACTTTTATATTGATGTCAAACCAGTTACAATCTTCAAGTCCAATGTTTCAGTTCAGCAATCATCTTCACTATTCCACCTAACTACTCTAGCACAAACAGAGCTTCAAGGGCCAGTGAACACTATGTGCAAATAGAAGTCTCGAGCTCAAGTGTATTTCAAAGTTCTGCAACCAACAATTTCTCATCTTCTTCTGAGGCATTTATAGAAGAATGAGGAGGCGATCTGAGAAAATATCTCTCAGGATAATTAATACAGGTTCAAGACTTCTCGTCCCTTTGAGGGGCTCGAGAGAGAAATTTACAGGTGGATCACTGTATTAACTTTTTACAATAAATATCAAAGCTCGGTGGGAGCTTTATTTTGACTTTGGGGCTCTGTGTAATGTGGGGAGTAACTTCTGCAGATATTTCTGCATTGATTACCTCGTATAAGTAGCTCCCTAGCTTCTCTGAGGTGAAATCTGATCTTCTTCAATAACTACGGCCTCTGTTTGAAAGGTTTGAGGCAACAGGTGGCTTGGTGGTAGCTGAGGAATCAATTTGCCTCAGATGTAGCGGTGGAGGCTTTCTATCTGATAAAACACTTTAGGTTTTCTTTTAAACTGTGTTTTAGATTGGGGATTAGGCTTTTGATAACTGTCTTAGCCGTAATCCCCGTAAACTGTCTTCGATCTTCATCTGCTGTGCTTTGTCTTCAAACTTATACTCTTTAACTGTGTTCGAATTAAAACAATGTCTTATCGATGTGCAGACCCGCACTGGGCTTTACGGCATCAATACTCATAGAGTACTGACGAAACATGGAATGGAGCCCCGTGGATGGCTTCTCTTTAATGAAACGAGGGCATGAGAATAGTCATTCCCAGCCCTTGGCATTTCTTCGTGATACAATGGAAAACCATTTAGAACACCTGCATCAAACACAAAAAAATTAAGAAATCCTACGAAAAATAGGTTTAAAACTGCTTCAGATGGCGGGGGAGGAGCGTAGCCATCGGATAAAAATATCTAACGGTGGAGATCAGCGCAAAACAGGAAAAGGAGAGCGGGGAGAAGAAATAAGGCGGGGTGGTTTTGGACCGTCCGATCCGGACACGTGGACGGTCCAAATTAAATCGGAAGGTCGCAATCGGGGTATGCAATCGGGGGGTAAACAAAAATGGACGCGATTGAAAAACTCCGATGCGATTGCGCGATCGGGAGGGTCAAAGCGATTGAGCGATGACCGTTGATCTAAGGATCAGATCAACGGTGGGAAACGAATCTGCGGGTTTTGAAACGGCGGCAAGACTTGTGATCGGAGGGAATAAGGACCGTTGGATCTTCGAAGGCGGAGCGGAGATCAACGACGGACAACCAATCGGGGATCGTCAATTGGGAGTTAAATAAAAACTCATGCGATTTAAAATTTTCCAATGCGATTGAGCGTAGGCCGTCGATATGAGGACCAGATCAACGGCGGGGAATGAATCGGAGGGATGGAAATCGGAGGGGAGAAACAAAGAGCGCCATTGGAAAACGCCGATGCGATTGAGCGTAGGCCGTCGATCTGAGGACCAGATCAACAGCGGGGAATGAATCAGAGGGATCGCAATAGGAGGGGAGAAACAAAGGGCACGATTGGAAAACGCCGATGTGATTGAGCGATGGCCTTTCGATCGGCGGTGATCGACGGTGGAGATGAAACAGGGGGAAAACCTTTCATTCATATGAAAACCAAAGTTTTTAATAAAAACAAGTAAAAATGGGTCGGGCAGAAAAAATATATAAGTAAAGGGAAAAGGCGCCCGATTGCGGGGCCAGTGGTTTTCACAGAATGTAATATGCCCGGGAGTATAAAGACAAGGGCCAATCACAATCGGGCCATTGAGCCTGGTCTTTCCGATCAACCCATTGTGTTGTTTCCGATTGCGATTGCGCAATCGACTCTTTTCAATCAACCCATTTATATTTATCACGTGATTTTAAGTTTTTAATTTAAAACTTCGGGAAGTGGGTTTTTGGGTTTATAAAGGAAATCTGTACTTGGGAAAGGAATATTACAAGCTTTAAGCGCCAAGGCAGGCTCTATGGTTATATGAGAAAATAATATGATCGGGGGTTTTATATGAAAGGCTAATCGCAATCAGAGTTTTGTAATGGTTCAAAGACATGCACCCTTGGATATTTGCGATGCGATTAGCACCGAAAAGCTTTGGCGTTTGGTTTTGACACATGGGCATGTGGGGGGAAGTGGTTTAGGACTTAGCCCAAGGGGCTTAGGTCCATAGCAATAAAACTTTGTTTTTATGAAAAATTTCAAGGTTTTAAATGGATTTGGGGGTTTCGGCACAGCTCAAGAAGAAGTTTTAAACCATGTCAGGAGGATTTTCACGAATGGAGGGAGAAACTTATGAAAAGTAGAGGAATAATATGGAGAAAAAAGGGGGAGAAAATGAAGGTTAACTATGAGTGGGAGAAAGGGGAAAAATGATGGTTTCTTCAGCAGTTTCTTACAGGAAATCAGCAGAATTAATAGGAACAGTAATGAGGATTTGGGACAGAGGCATGAGGCCTTAAAGAGACTTCAAGAGCCAACAAATTTTTAGTGATAAAATTTGTTCCTTGGAGGCTCAAAAAAGATCTTAGCCACCTTTTGGTATAACAAAATATTATAGGTGGCTAACATTTTCAACAATCTTTTTCTACAATGAAAGTTAAAACTTCTTGTTGTTGATAATTTGTCATAATAATGGGTGTATGGACCACCCCTCCTAGATGTTAGTGTATAGTCCTATCCAAGTAACAACTAAATCTAGGTTGAGGTTTTTTCCTCGTACCTGGATTTGACAGTTAGCTCTATTCCAGCATGACTCACATAATCTATTCTTAGAGGTTAATATGTCTAGAGACGTTATATTTAAATTGAAGTCCTCTCTGCTTTTCATCTCTTGTAATAGTTCCTGTATATTCACTCTGCTCCCACATATATGTATAAATAATAGTATTGTATCTTATACTATGGTTGAATACATGGCTAGTTTTCCAAGCGAGCATAAAGTTTTTTTCTCTATATTGAAGCTTAATATTATTCTATAAATAAGACAATATTTCTATTATTGAAGTTAATACAAAAAATTCTCTTTCTCACATTGTAATAGTATTGATTTCCGTAAATGAGCAATATTCTTCCTGTCAATAATTCAGTATTTATTTTATGAAAATAACAGTATTCTTTCTGTTAATAAAATAAGTATTTTTCTTTCTACAAAATAATAATATATCTTTCTATCAATAGAAATAGTATTTTATTTCTGAAAAAGAAAAATATATCTTTCTGTCAATATAAATAGTATTTTGTTTCTACAAAACAATAGTATATCTTTCTATTATTTAAAATAGTATTTTCTTTCTACAAAAGAACAATATATCTTTTTGTCAATAGATTATCGATTCTCAGGGTAAATATACAGAGTTCACTATTATTGGAATTTTAAACCAATTATTTTATCTTACTCACATCACAGCTTAAAACCAAGTAAGATAATTAACACATATTTATTTTCCAGTCTGGTTGTGTCATTCCTGTAACTACAAATTACCGTACAAAATTAGAAAATTATTTGAAAATTATTCGCTATTGATGATGTTCCTCCCAAAATTTAAGAGAGGAAATGATGTCTTGCTCTTCCCCCATGCTTCCATTGTAAGGTTCAGGTTGATAGTAGACTTTCTATTGTGACCTCAGGACTCCAAGTCCAGTCAGAACCAAAAAAAATTAGGAATTACTGAGTATTTTCCACTGGTCACTACCGGCTCAATTAAATCCCCACTCCTTCCTTAGCCCATGAACAGAACCCCCATTCCTCACTGGGATGAGTCTCTTATCCCTAGAGGCGCAGGTAACTGTTCAACTGGACAACCAC
Source organism: Pinus albicaulis (assembly GCA_034641835.2). Taxonomy (NCBI): domain Eukaryota; kingdom Viridiplantae; phylum Streptophyta; class Pinopsida; order Pinales; family Pinaceae; genus Pinus; species Pinus albicaulis. The sequence continues at coordinate 458,367,022 of CM076569.1, read as the reverse complement.
CTTTAAATTCTTAGAAAACATTTACCATTAGCATTTTTACTTTTACTTTCAATAACTAATTTTATTATTCATAATTAAAAAGAAGGAAAATAACTTTTCCAGAAAAATAATAATTGTCCCAGTCTTTTCCTTAAACAATATTAAAAATCATTTTAACTAGTTAATAACTAGTTAGCAGTAAATGTAGCTGTCATAACTTCCCCCCTTGGAAGTAACACCCTCCTCGGTGTTTCATTCTGGCTCTGAAAAGAGCTCTGGGTAAGCGTCGTGCACAAATATTTCGTCCCCCCAAGTAGCCACATCTGGGCCGAAGTGCTTCCACTGCACTTTAACCAGGTTGATGACTCACTTCCGGAGCATAATTTCCCTTCGATCAAGTATGTGTTGTGGCTCGACCAAAAATTCACCGTCCGGCCCTACCTGCAAACAACAAGGTTCCATGTCAAATTCTCATAAAGAAATTTTATTTCAAGTTAGGATTTTTAATTCTATCCTACCTATATATTTTGCCAATGAATTACATTCTTTGAATCATGCACATAACGCTTCAACATGGACACATGAAACACATTGTGTACTCGAATGTGACTGGGTAAAGCCAGCCGATAGGCCACAGGTCCTACCCTTTCCAAAATTTGGAAGGATACACAGAACCTGGGAGCCAACTTGGCACAAGAGGTTCATCACAAGGTACTCCTCTTGGGTTTGATCCTCACATACACATGGTCTCCCACATCAAATTCTCGATAAGACCTCTTATTATCTGCATAGATCTTATGTCGATGTTGTCAAGCCTTTAAATTTTGTCTTATCTTCTTTTCTTCTCATTCCATTTCAACCAGCATATTGGGTCCCAACATTAATTTTGTTTCGGGACTACTCCAGTTTATGGGTGTGTGACAGTACCTCCCATACAATGCCTCGAAAGGAATCATCTTAAGGGACTCCTTATAACAATTGTTGTAAGAAAATTCAACAAGATGCAAATAGTCTTCCCATTTGGTTCATTGTTACATCACATACATGCGTAGCATGTCTTCCAATACTTGGTTTACTCACTCTGTTTGACCATATGTCTCGAGATGATAAGTTGTACTAAAGTTTATTTGAGTCCCCAGACTTGTAAACAGAGTCTTGCAAAATGTTTATGTAAGATTAACATCCCTGTCTGAGATAAATGTCTTTGGAATACCATGCAGCTTGAAAATTTCTCTCATGAAAATGTCAGCTATCTGTACAGTCTTGTAAGTAGACTCGACAGGTATAAAATGTGCAGATTTACTCAATCTATCCACTACCACCATGATGGAGTCATTTTGCCTTTTTGACCGCGGTAAACCTGTAATGAAGTCTAGGGATATGACGTCCCACTTCCATTCAGGTACCGATATGGTCTGCAACAATCCTACGGGATGTCGATGCTCCACTTTAACTTGCTAACACTCCAAACATTTATTTAGATATTCAACAATATATTTCTGCATACCAGGCCAGAAATATACTTTCATAATAGCTATTAAAATTTTTTGATATCCTGGGTGACCTGCATAGTTACTTTTATGGTATTCATCCATGATCAACACTTTTAAGTCCACATGATTTGGTACATACACCGTTCCTCTAAAGGTTAGCATTTGATCATTATTTACTCCATATTTAGAATTACTTCCTTGATTTTTGGTCTCTTCCATTTGCTGCCATAAGAATTGATATTCTGGGTCTTTTGTGCTTCTTCTTTCACTTGACCTAAAAATTTACTTTCCAGCTTATTGTAATAAAGCTCATGAACACAATGTAGTTTTCTACTTAGAGCATCAGCTTCCCAATTTTCCTTACCTTTCTCGTGCTGGATGTCCATATCAAACTCACTTAGAAAGGCATTACATCTTGCCTGTCTGGAGTTTAAATCATCTTGCTTGAAGTAACTGGTCAAGCTTCTATGATCTATTTTTAGCACAAACTTTTTACCCAGCAAGTAGTGTCTCCATACCCGGAGCGCATGTACCAGGGAAAATTTTAAGAACCCCCCTAAATTTATATGTATAATAAATGGGCGAATTCCCATGATACATAGGAAAAATGGAAGGTGGTTTTATTAATAATATAATATGTATATATAATTTTTTGGCGAATCTCTCACGAGATTATATTATCTTGTAAAATCATGGCGAATCACCAGTACAAATGGTGAGTCACTAGTACAAAACGGTGAATCGTTGTCTAGTGGAGTTTGAGGTGTTGGTTCCAATGAAGATATTGTAGTTGAACCAGGAGTTGAAGGAAGTGAACCATCGAGACTAAGAATGGCACATGGTGACTCCTGTGAGGGAAGTAGTTCTCGTGCAGTTTGGAAAACGCGTTCA